>SKCR01037251.1:0-187525 GCA_019454045.1 Zanthoxylum bungeanum
AATGTCTTTTCTCTGATTGAATCCCTTGACAACTAGTCTGACTTTGTACCGGGGTTGTGAAGTATGCTCTTGTTGCTTCACTATGTACACCCATTTATTCTCCAAAGCTCTTTTGTCTCTGTTCTCTGTTTCCACAGCCTCCTTGTAGCTTTCAGATTCTCCCTCGTTAGTAAGCAGCACATACTTATATTTAGAGTATTTGGTTGAAGGTCGCCTTTCTCTGTCAGATCTTCTTTGTGGAACTGTTGGTGTAGCTTCTGATACTGGTGGTTGATCATGATCATGTTCTCTGGGAGCTTCATCACATGTACCCTCATGTTTGGAAATCTCATCTTCAACTTGTACTGGCACCGGTGTATGAGTTTCTGGATTCACATCTCTGTATTGATGGGGCATTATCTTCAACTCCTTCTGGATATCTTCTATGGTCTGATCTTTAATAAATACAACATTTCGGCTTCCGAAAATCTTCTTCTTAGCAGGATCATACATTCTGTAACCGAAATCATCCCGACCATAGCCAATAAAGACACATTGTTGTGTCTTTACATCAAGTTTGGATCTCTCGTCCTTTGGGATGTATACAAATATTTTGCATCCAAAGACATGTAAGTGTTCGTATGACACTTCTTTACCTGTCCAAACTTGGTTAGGAAAATTACCTTTCAGTGCGACCGCTGAGGACATGTTCAAAACATGTACATTTGTGTTGAGTGCATCCCCCCAAAATATCTTCGGTAGCTTGGCTTGTGAAAGAAACCTTCTGACCCTTTCGCACAAGGTTATGTTCATCCTCTTAGCTATGCCATTCAGTTGAGGTGTCTTCGGATGTGTCTTTTGATGTCAGATTCCTTGCACCTTGCAGTACTGATCAAATGGACCTCTGTATTCTCAATCGTTGTCTGTTCTGATGCAATTGAGTTTCTTACCGATTTCTCTCTCCATCAGGGCATGAAACTCCTTGAATACTCTCAATACTTGATCTTTTCTCTTCAAGATGTATGCCAATATCTTCCTTGAATGATCATCTTTGAATGTCACAAAGTAAAGTGACCCACTAACTGTTCTTGTCTGCATCGGACCGTATACATCTAAATGTATGAGGTCAAGAACCTCCGGTTTCCGTCGAGGCTGGGAACTCTGGAAGAACACCTTGTTCTGCTTTCCAGTCATGCAGTGTTCACACTTCTGTAAGTGTGAGTTCTTTAACCCGGGAAGAACATTCATTCAGTGCAGTACTTCCATCCTCGTTTGGCTCATATGACCGAGCTTTTTATGCCATAGTTCGGCTGCCTCATTACTATTGACCGTATTTATGCTACTATTGGAAAGTTTAGCATGCATCAAATACAATGTTAAATTTTTCTTACCTCGAGCTATCACCATTGATCCTTTAGTGAGCTTCCAGGTGCCGTTATTAAAGGTGTTGCAGAAACATTCATCATCCATCTTGCCTGTTGAGATCAGGTTTAACCAGATGTCTGGGATATGCTTGACTCCCTTCAACACTAGCCTTGTCTAGTTGTTTGTTTCAAGACAGATGTCTCCAATACCGACGGTTTTGGACTGGCCGTCATTCTTCATCCTTACAGCACCGTAGTCCCATGGTGTGTAAGATGAAAAGAAGTCTCTGTGAAATGTGGCGTGTATGGAGGCGCCACTATCTATCACCCAATTGGTCTCGTGGCTGGCAAGATTCACAACATCTTCTTCGTATATAATAAATAATTATTTGAAGGTATTGTCGGTGGTAGTAGCAACCCTTTCTTGATTAGAGTCACCATCTCTTCTGTTGTCTCTGGATTGCTCGTTCTTCAGTTTATAGCAATCCCTCTTCATATGGCCTTTCTTTTTACAATGGTAGTACTCAATATCTCTAGTTCTTGATTTACCTCGGTTATTATCTGATTTACCTGGGCCTCGGATTTTACTCCTCCACATTCTGGTGTTATTCTCAGTCACTAGAGCTTATGAGGTTGAGGCTGATGCTGACTCATGTATTCTCGTCCTCTTTTTTTCCTCGAAGATCCTGGTTTTCGCCATCTCCATAGTGACTCTCCCATCTGCGGCTGAATTTATCACCGTAGATCTGAACATTTCCCAAAATTCTGGTAACGTATTAATGAGTATTAATCCATTTACTTCATCTCTGAAGTCTATGCCCAATCCAGACAATTCTTTCATTGTTCCGAGGAAATCGTTGATGTGGTCCGCCATAGCTGTATCTTCCTGGTATTTCAACCCCACCATCTTTTTGATGTAGTACAGCTTGTTGTTGCCAGTCTTTG
Source organism: Zanthoxylum bungeanum (assembly GCA_019454045.1). Lineage (NCBI taxonomy): Eukaryota > Viridiplantae > Streptophyta > Magnoliopsida > Sapindales > Rutaceae > Zanthoxylum > Zanthoxylum bungeanum. Next base: position 2,289 of record SKCR01037251.1, read on the forward strand.
CACGAAAAAACTCCTCCAGCTTTCTCCACAAGACACGTGCATTTGCATCTTCACTAACATCACAATATTGTCGTTGATCCACTGACGAATAGTACTGCATGTTTTCTGGTGAAGATTCTTCCACTTTTCTTCGATCATTCCTTCTGGTTTCTCCTCTAGAAATACTGATTCATCATAGTCCTTTATATATCAGAGGTCTTTCATCCTTCATTTCTATGTGAAATAATGGTACTAGTCAACAAAATCATTTTTCCGACTCCCCCATCTATCATAAAAATTCTAAGCAGAATTTCAAAAAACGAACCTCACCGTTGCGTCCGGAATGATCAAAAATGGTGAAAATGACACTTTGTTTGTCAAAATCCGATACAGTGACCAAATTACAAATTTCAGAAATTACATAGGTCAAAGTGCAATTTCCGAAAGTTCAGGGGCTAAAGTGAAATTATGAAAAAATTCAGGGACTAAAATATAATTTCTAACAAGTTCAGGGACCTATCTGAAATTTATCAGATTTTGCTGACGTGGCGGGTTTGCTGACGTGATAGACATGTGGCACTGACTGGATGACACGTGGCTCTTGACTGTGTTGCTGACTTGTCCTACTGACTATGCTGTTGACTGTGTGTGACCGGTGATGTGGCACTGACTGGGCGCTGATGTGGCGCTGACGTGGCGACCGAGTCAACGTCTTCAATCTTCAGACGCACGTGCAGGCGCATGTGCGAGTGGCGGCGCGTGGAAAGCTTTCTGGTCGGCGCGTGCGGTGCCCTGGGAGCTCCGATCGATCACCGAAAAGTACCACTGTGCTCGTCTCGATGTGAAAAGTCTGATATGCTCAAAATTGATTTTTGAAAACCTTCGTCGAAACCGATTTTTCGAACCGAAGCTCTTTTTTTGAGTTTCGGGATCCCATTGTGGAACCTTAACTCTGATACCACTTGTTGTGATAAAACACACACAATAGAGATGAAATGAGAGAAAACTCTTCTTTATATTACTCACAATAAAGAATTATAAAGCTTAAAACCCTAAGTTTTACAAAAAACTATCACACCACTTTACTCTCTATTACAAGATCTTGGGATGCATTTACACTTGATAAATGGCTCCTTTATAGTGTCTAAACCATGTGCTACTGTGTCACACGGTTTGGCACTTGTTGGCAGCAAGTTGGCAACCATTTCAGTTTCCATCAAGCTTTCGGTGGAATTTTGGCGTGTTCTGCATGCATGCAAATGCATGATGTCTTCAACTTGTTGGCTTCAACAAGTGTTTCTTGCATTTGTGATAGAATTCATTGATGGAATTTTTTCATTGCTAAATATAGCGTCGATTTATGCTGTCACAAAAATCAACGAATAATCGACGATAATTATTATCATTTTCTTATTTATTACCACTAATATTTTGGATATTATGTAATACACACAGACACACACTAGATGTTACGCGTGCCTACGGTACGATATTAAAGAATTTATCACATGGTCCACCATTATCATTTTCAGAGAGATTTTAAAATTATGTCCTTTAATTTATTTGGTAATCTATAATTGATATTTTCAAAGAAATTTTATAATGAAAATGATTTTGTTATTTGATTCTATTGGTAAACTATAGTTGCAATTTCATAGAGATATTATAATAAAAATGATTATTTATCAGTTATTAGATTATAATGAAATGATCTGAGCTGCCAATTAAGTCACATAAACATAAACTTTTAGATATATTATCTCTCTTAATCATAAACATATATATTATTTCATTAATATTACAAGAATATTGGCATGGTAATAACTAGGGTCCACTATTTGGGAGTTGAGAGTTATACTCTTTTTTCTCCTCCTCTCCCTCTTTCTTTTCTTTGTTTCGATCTTTGAGGTTTTCCTTTTTTTCTTTCTTCGTTTTGTTTGACTGCCTAAGTTTTTTTATATTTGGTTCCATTTCGTGTGGTGGTTGTTAAATTATACCAAATCTTGATATGTGTAAGTTATTTTATTTTTTCCCCTATTTAAAAAGGAATAAGGTGTTTTGTATCAACATTAGAAGATCTATTGGGCTTAAGTTAGTATATCTATCATTGGAGATGGAAGATATGAGTGTGGAGCTCTATGGGTACTCCTTGAGTGTCGATGCATTTCAAATAGATTTATCGGTATTTATTTATAATAGATTGTATATATAAGTTGATGTCAAAGTCTTACATTATGTTTTGTATATTGATCTATTTTGTTTCTATTCAAAAAATTATTTCACCATTATAAGTCGAGGTAAGAAGAACAAACCAGTTCTTAATTCCTCCAATAGATTCAGTAATTTAAGTACGAATTCGACTTCTAGTTAATTCTAGAGAATATATGATGCGTAAAATTTATGTTGTTAGATTTATGATAATTAGGTTTTAAATCTCTCTCAATCGTATATTTCTGAAGTTAATAAATTTTATTCATATTATTGAGAATTCCTTGTCTCTAAAAAGCTTGGCAGACGGAGAATTTCTTGAACATTGAGAAAAACCTTGATTTAATTAATAAGAAACTATTATTCCTTCAATTCTTCTGAAAACACGTATACCTAATTTGAGTGTCAAATTATCTTTGCTGTTAAAACCCACCATTCTGAAAAAATCAACATCAAGAAAGGTAAATTTCTACTCGATTTACCAATTACTTATGCATCAACCACGACCAATAGGAGACATTAATGATTAATTTATTGTCTATGATCAACATATCAAAAATCGAATAATGATTATATATATTCTCTTAATATAAGAAATTCTTATATATAATTGAGATATCACATCATAAATTTAATATATTATCATAAATTAATAGGAATTTTTCAAAAAAAAACATCCAAAATATTTATAACTCCAACAGCAATAGAGACAGCGACGCAATGTGAATTTTAGCATTGAAAACCGTCAAAAACATTAAGAAGATGTCGGCCACTTCACTGCGCGCCTAGTGACGCCAGTTATAACAAATTTATGACAATAGCCAACTAAAATAGTGAAAATGTGTCGCCTAAACACTCCTAGATGACACGTTTTATAATAACGTAACAATTACATCAACGTAAAAACCACAAGTAGTCATTTCCATGGAATCAACAATAAAAATTAGCTAAAATGAAATCCATTTTCTTATGAAGATAATTAAAGGCATGTTGTAGCAGAGACCTCAAATCAGATTCTCAAAACCTAACTTCACGGACCCAAGAGAGAAATTAGAAGAACTTGAAAATCCAATTAAAGGATTGGAATTGGCCCTTGCTTTCCTGTTGGCATGATTGATGAGGATTTAAGAGACGTTTTGCATAACGTGATAGCAGAGACGATATGCCGAAATTAGAACAAGCCAAGTTCTAATGAGATGGATTTTATTGGAAAATCATTATTTTTATTTTTTATTTTTTATTTTTTGAGTGTATTAAATATTTTAATGAGTGTGTAGAGAAAAAAAGTTTGATAATTTAAATAGTTTAAGTGGGGATTTATGGATATATTTAAGAATGTACAAAATAAAATTCAAAATTTTAAATATGTCTCATAAGTATATAAAATAATAGAGTATTGAAAAAAAAATTAGAATACAAACAATCTCATCTTTAATAAAAGCAACTTATTATTTTTTTCTACATCACTTCCAAATATCTATTAGTTATTAGTCAATGATATCACGTCAGATTTATAATGTGATATCTTATTGAGATAGAATAATTTTTTTTTGAATAAGAAATTTCTATTCTTATTATAATCTGAGTATTGAAATTTTTTTATATCTAAAATATTTAATTCATTAAATTAATAATCTATTTAATTTTTAATTTAACTATTTTGGATTGAATAAGAAAAAAAAAAACTTATATCATCATAAATTCATAATGTACTCACTAAATACATTTAGCGTTCAAAATATAATCATCAAGTTGATGCTAAGATAATAAAATTGATTCACTAAGAATTCTTTTTTTGGAAACTTACGGTGCAAGTAATTCAATTAACAAACTCACTGACTTGAAGATTTGAGGCTAGTGTAACGCTATATCCTATAGCATAATTTCGCCCATACTCTTGTCCTTGTAGTTCTTCGAACGTCTGTCACCAGGATTCAACAATCTGGAAGTCGAAATTCTGCACTAAAAATCGACCTCTGACGAATCTACTAGATGTTGTTTTATATTTCGTTTTTTTAAAGATCAGAAACAGTATCAACGTTTTTTTCAAAAAAAAAAGTATCTTATCTGCAAAACATATTGTTCTATATATAGTGACAGTTGGGAATAGTTGGTGTGACTCCTTCTCAGTTTGATTGAAGGATTGTATCCTTCTGATTTGAACTGGATAATCAAATCCAAAATAATCAAAAAGAAAACCTTTTTGAGGGGGTTAATTAATCACAAGAGCCTTCAATTGCTGTTAGAGACCTCATAATTTTTAACCAATCACCGCTGGCCAAACAAGGATGAAGAATTCTAAAGAATCCAAACTCTTTAATTGCTAGAATTTTAAGGGTGATGTATTTTAAAAAGAGTGAAATTATTGGAGGTTTCTATGGTGGCCAATCCATCATTTATGTGGAGAAGTCTTTTTTGGGGTAGGAAAATTCTGGAAAAAAAAGTTAGATGGAGAATAGGTAATGGCCTTACAACTTATGTGTATAACAGCAATTGGGTACCTAGGCCTTCTTTTTTTCAGCCTATATCAGTTCCTTATCTCCCACGAGACACTAAAGTGGCTTCACTTCTGACGTAAGATATTAGATGGAACATTGGTTTTCTAAAGGAACATTTTCTGACCTTGGATGTGGAGGAAATCATAAAAGATTCATCTGCCAAGACGGAGCACATATGATCGGCTTTGTTGGCATTTTGATAGGAGATGAGTTTTTACAATCACGAGTGCTTATCATTTGGGTATACATATAATTGAATCCTTGGAGGCCACGAACTCAATTGGAATATCTACCATGGAATAATAATTGGGGGCTTGATGTTCTTGAAAAAATCAAGATCTTTGTGTGGAGAGCATGTCTTGACTGTTTGCCATCTGTTTCGAAGCTTAAAATGAGAAGGATCACTGCCCACAGTGTTTGTCCTAGATGTTTTAAGGAGGATGAGACATCTTATCATGCTATGTTTAGGTGTAAAACATTTAAGTTTTGTTGGAGCAAGACGTGCTGGTTTGGGATCATTAGAAACTTTTCGGGAAAGGAGATTGGTGAGCTTTTGAGCATTTGTTGGAAATCCCTGTCGAAGAATGAGATAACCTTTTTGCGACTATTAACTTTTGATAGGAGCCTAGGAGGTATTGAGGTGTTAATTTAAGAACAATGCAGGAAGCGTTAAGGTAGCGACTGTGGAACACAGTTCAGAAGGATCTGATATTGAAAAATGGAAGCTGAAATTATCTTATCATGGATAAATATTGTTGGGAGGCTAAAAATTAGCCTATTATAATTGAGTCGGACGAGTTAAATATGATTAATTTAATACTTAGAAAAATGTATAGTGCCAAAGAAATTACTTCGTTGATTAGTGACATCCAAGCAATAATTGGTTATTTGAACCAGATTTTGAATGAATTTTATTTTCAAAAAACAAAAACAAAAACAAAAACAAAAACTTATTAAAGAGCAATTACATATATAATTTGGCATCAGCGTACAAATCATATCAGATCTCATAAAACAACTGCTTGAATAGCTCTATGTGTTGGGTTTCCAAGTTTGCAACCAAATAAAAACTGCCATCATTATTTGGACTTGGTAAAATATGTATCCTTCCATCCATAAGCATGATCGGCCTAAAAAATATTGGCCTCCCCCATCCGAAATCTACATCATAGATAGGCATGTGAAACAAGTTTGATATATTCAGGTTTGGACACTTATAAACATGTGGTCCCCGTTTTAAAACAGTTAAATCGGGCTGTTGTTTTAGATAAGCAAGAGCCGATTTCAAATACTCATTATCCATCTTCATTAATGCTTTATGAATTCTCTGTGTGGTAAAATTCAACGATTCTGATTGGATGTCACCTGATAAGGCAATTGATGTGCCAGTGAAGATTAAATTACCAATATATCCGGTAGGAAGTGGTGGATTCAATTTAGTCCGTCCATCTACTGGAATGAGCAACTTACTTGCTTGATCATTAGACAATCCACGAGCTTTGCACAAACAACGCCATATATGTGCAGTTAGAATCTCAAACCTTGTATATTTGGTAGTAGGTGCATGATTTTCCATTGATTTTGCTTTGAGCTTGTTAAGTTGATCAACTGAGAGATTAAGGATGGCAGAGGAAATAGGTTTAGAATTTGATTGGAAATCGGTTTTTTGAGATGAGACATTCATGGTAGGAGGTGGATCGTATTCTATGTGTTTGAATTTAGGAGAGCTTGGGACACCAACACTAACTACCGTCCGATCAAGGAATGGAAAAGTACTAATAGGAACGCCTCGTGTTATTTCAGCCCATGCATTGAAGAAAGGGAATGTCGAAGATGCATCCGTCAATGTATGGGACAATCCAGTTCCAAGACAAATTCCTCCACACTTGAAATGAGTTACCTAGTGGCAAAAATAAAAATAATAATTGAATTTATTTGGATATTGTGTTAATAAATTAAGATATAAATAATTATACCTGTATGACCAGAAGTGGAAAAGAAGATATATCATTTGTATAATCAATTTTGGGAACAAGATGCATAAGCTTGGAGCTTGATTCAAAGTCACCAAAATCATCAATAACACAACTTGATTCAGCCTCCATAAATAAGGCACCCTCAGCATTACAATGTATCTCTATTTTGCCATTCACATCCTTTCCCAATCTTCCAGCCATGGGGTAATATGGCACCAGAACTTTGCTCAAAGCCTCCTTCAGCAAGCCAGCTTCAAAAAAATTTGAAGAATCATTTGGCCTCCGATAGAAATACACACCAGGGGTGTGAATCAAATTCACTAAACAATCCAACTCAGTATTTTGCAGGACATGTTTGGGCGTTTCATTAGCCGGGCGTATAATTTCCGACTTCTTTATTTGAACTTCCATTTTTTTATCAAAATGTCACCTTCACCGCCTGCGATTGGCACAAAAATAAAAAAAGAATAAAATTTAAAATTATTATTGTACTTTCAAGGTCGCAGTGTGTGACAAAACACTAGAAAATTATTAATAGAGAGAAATTCATGTCACAGAATTGTTAATAAGTCCACTCTTTGTATCTCGAATCATGAGTCATGAATTAAAATTTTATTATGATTTTAGTTTTTCTACTTGAAAGAATCTCATTCCATATATGTATTAATAATCGTGAAATTATTTATATATTTTTTAATAAATTAAAAATAGGAAACTGAAACATACCAGGAATGAGAAAATAAAAAGAGTCACCGCAGAAAAATTTGAGAGGCAGCTAGTCATCGAGATATGGTGAGCAGAACAAGTGAATTTATAGGAGATCATGAGTTGTTGTGGTTGGTAGTTGATATATGGAGTGATTTTGTAGTAAAAAATTTATGATTTAATTATCAAACCATAAGGTCGAGTTAATAAATGTATTTTTTATAAGTATTTAGGATAAATAAAAATTTTATTTATTTCATTTAATCGATGATTAGTCGGTACGATTTTAATATTTTTTTAAAAATAATCATTAAAATAAATGTTCACTGACTTCTTTAATACGGATGCACCATTATGAGCTTTGACAATATTATTGATCAATTTTTAAAATGAGAACTGTACTTTTACCCGGAGTTGTCTTCAATAATTAAAGAAAATTACTACTCACCCCTCCTTCTCACAACCACACCTTCTTGTCCCCTTCGGAAATTTCAAAAATAGCCCTCTATCCTCACAAACTTCCTCAACTATCAACCCTCCCAATATATGTATATTTGAATGTGAGTGTGCACAAACAAATAAATATATATATATATTAATTTAAAAATAATATTTATTTATTTCATTTTTATTAATTAAATTTTTTTATTATATAATTTTTTCATTTTTGTTAAATATTTTTTTTTTTGCTCTTATATATTATATATATATATATATATATATATATATATATATATATAATATTATTTGTTGTTTAATTAATACTAAAAATTCGTATTTACTCATTAATTTTTTGATTATTTTTTAATTTAATTAACAATACTTATGTATAAAAAATATATATATAATTTTTGATAGTCTATTTGATTATTATTATGATCTTATTTTTACTTTATTAAAATTTATTTGTCTTATTATTTTATTAAATCAATATTCATATCTACTTACTTTACTAAAAAAAAATTATTAAAAATATTATAGATTTTGATTTTATATCTTCTCTATTTAAAGTTATTTGTCTTATTGAATTTTGTAAATTTATTTATTAAAAATAGTGTAGAATGGACCACTCGTTATAGGATTCGTAATCAATAATGGTACAAAGTATTGGGTATATCACTAATTACACCGGGATGAGGCATTGGAGGCAACATATATTAGAATTGTATTTTTATATTTTAAAAAAAAGTGTAATTTTTTATATTGTTATTGTACTATTTTTAAATATATATTTTTCTAATTTGCATGAGCACATTTTTATAATGCATAAGTAGTGTTAAAGAAATTTTAAAAAAAAATCACAAAAATTAAATAAATAAATAAACATAAAATAAATAAAAATAAATATGAAATTTATAATATTTTAAACAAATAAAAAATTAGATATATAAAGAATAAAAAATATAAATTTTAGAAAATATAAAAAGTTATAAAATAAAAAAATTAATTAATTAGAAAAAAAAAAAAATATATATATATTATTTTTAATTAAATAATACAACTTATTGAAATATATTGGGGTAGTGAATTTTTATTAAGTAAGAGATATTTTGATAATTATGTAAAAAGGAGAGATGTGTGGCTGAAAATGGTGAGCAGCTGTCCTCAACAATTAAAATGTGAACAGTTGATTAGTTGTATTCAATAATTAAAAATGTGACAGTGACAAGGGGTACCTTTTTTGATTTCCCATCCCAAATACTCCGAGGATACCGAAAAATCACTAGTCACTGTCAATGCTAGCCTATATCACCAAAAAAAAATCTTAAAATAAAATAAAATAGGGACCACATATCATTATATGTGGCTTGCTTCAGCTTTCACACCTTATATTATCATGCATCGTATTAATTACAATGTATTTTTAACCCGTCACATTAAGTCATTAAGGATTCATTGTATTAACATTGTATGAATGAGATATAAGTATTTAATATGACTATTATGAATCATCATTTTGTAAGAGTAATTTTTACTCAATTTTTCTTCAAACAAATATCTACAATGATTATTGTTTTAATATTTTTGATTTATAAATCAATAATATATAAAAAAATCTTGAAACATTTTATATTTTGAAAAATATTTACTTGTGATGTTGAGATAAACCGTAAATACGTCTTAATTGTAGTATTGGAATTTGTTTCATTATGATGTCCTTTTAATAATTTTACCAATAGCACTAAAAAGTAATTTTATTTTTATTTTTAATAATGTGGACGTAAGCGTCACATTTGTATGATTTTTGGGCTTTAAGTTATTTTAATAATTTTAATTTTAATTTTTACTATTTAATAGTTTTAATTTCGTTAATAAAATAATATTAATAAAAATATAAATAATTCAATATTAATATAATACAACACATATACAATATTACTATGATACAGTGTTAATACAATGAATCCTTAATGACTTAATGTGATACACCATGGACGGGTTAAAAATACTTTGTAATTAATACGACGCATGATAATATAAGGTGTGAAACGCTGACGCAAGCCACCTATAATGATATGTGGTCCCTATTTTATTTTATTTTAAGATTTTTTTGTTGGTGGCAGCATAAAAGCGTGTATATTCAGGCTAGCATTGACAGTGACTAGTGATTTTTCGGTAATGGTGTTTGTTGACGGATGATTTCTGTCGCAAGGCAATTCAGGAATATTATCCCGGGACAATCTTCCCTCAACGGTGAATTTGTTTGGTAATGGGAAAACCAAATACAAATTTTGGTAGAGAGGCGAGACAATTTGCACCGATAGACAGGGTGTGTATTTTACGTGGTTCGGCGGATTTTGATCTCCCCTACATCCACGGGCACAATAAAGAGAACTTTTTTATTTCTAACATACTCTTCTTAGAGCAGTTTTTGCTTACAAGTTTTTTGTTGTCTGTCTTTCTCTTATCCCCCCTTTCATTAACTTCCCCCCTATTTATTATGGTGAGAGCGTTGATCTTCCCCTTCCCAATTCGCTTTTGCCCATCCAGACTTATTAAGCATTTCTACCTTCTTCCTTTTGTCTCTTTGGGATGCTGATTATATCACCTCTTTAGCCCATAATAGTAAGTATCTTTGGCCCATAATAGTAGGTGCGGTTTGTCTTTTTTTCTATGGAAGTTTGATGCCCTCATGCTTCGCCACATGGTCGGCGTCCGGCATGGTCGGCTCGCATGGTCATTTGGGCTTGGGAGAAATCCACCGACCCCGATACGTGATGCGCCCGGTCTGAAACTGCCCGGTCACCCGAGCTGATATGGTCGGTAAGTTACACAATGTGCTCGGTCTGAAACTGCCCGGTCTCCCGAACTCATATGGTCAGTCTTCCACTGTTGGCTTCATAATTTTATTGTGGTCGGGTCGGTAGTCAAGAAAGGAATTTTCCCCATTTGCCCCCTAACGTGCTGCTCGAACTTCCGCAGGACCATAAAACACCGCCAACATCTGTCCCCTAGTTCTCGATTCCAACGAGTATACAAGTTGGTGTCGTGAACTATAAAAAGGTGCTCGGTCTTATTCTCCTTTCTGGGTAGCACAACCTCCTCTTATCGCCCATTCTGAAGACTTCTTCTTGAGACGCGCAATCGTCACATCCATTTAAATGCCCATCATATCACCTTCAGGGTTTTTTCTTATACCGACACTTGTCGAGCATCCGCTGCATTCCCGCCAAGAAGTGAGCAAGATCTGCGGTCCAGGACTGACACACAAACACTTCTGATCTCAAGCGTTCATTTTACTTTACCAAGGTGCTCCTGATGTCGACACCTGGCGCTCATCCGAAGCCTCCTCATGATCCAACGGTGCGACGTGATCAAGAGAAGGTAAAATCGACATTTCCGCATCTGTTTGGCAAAATTTCATCGCTTGCAAGACATTGTTCTCCTTGTTGCTGTGAAACGTTCAAACCGGCGTACTCGAAGCTTCACACCACATCTTTCTTGTTCAAAAAATCAAGTAAGTTCCCCCGAACGACCTACCTCTTTCCTGTTTTGCCGCCTTGTTTGCTTCATTCTTTCTCCATTTTTTGCATATGTGGAGCATGTTTGATTTCCTTGGGGTAATGGGTAATAATCTTAGAGATGCTTAGGCAATTTCTTGAGTCTCGAAATTTGCTCATTATTATTAGGAAGAAATATAGGGTCATTAAGAATGTTGTTTAGGATGCTTAGGGCTTACCGATTCTAGGTTCCTCAGTCATTTACAGGGTAGCTCTGCGAAACCCCTATCCGTAGACTAACTTTCCCTTTTCCAAACCTCGGACACCAAAGATGTCTGGCGATAAATCTTCCCCTCTTGCGAACCATGCTGGACCTTCGACTCTCCCCGTTGAAGAGCCCTCATCAAGCTCAGGAGCTCCCAGCGTAGAAGACCTCGACACTACCCCTACACCGTCTGAAATTGAACAAGATTCTTATCGTCAGAGGGTTCCTCGGAAGGATCCGGAGCCTGGTGATTTCGACAGCCCGACTCTGGATATGGATCGTCCTTCCAAGATAACCGAGGCAGATCTGGCATTGCTCCCGGCAATGGTACGACATCCCCATAGATATTGCCCTTGAAGTCCCTCTCTCATGTGATCGGGCCAGTCAACCTGATGAAGGCTCGGTAGCTCTTCTTCCGGCTTTCTTTGAGTGCGGGCTCCGGTTGCCCATCCAACGTTATTTTGGCTGGATGTTGGCTGCAATTGAGATCGCCCCCTGCCAATTAAGTTTAAACAGCTGGAGGATCCTGACCGGGTACATGTGGTTTGGTATAGGGCGGGGCTCGGCAAACCTTCCCTTAAAGAGGTGAAGAGGTTATACCAATTGAAGGCCAATCCCAGAACCTATCACGACTGGTATTATCTTTCCGCCTACGCCGATTCGTCGAATGTGGTCGGGAGGCTCCCTGACTCCAACAAAAACTTTAAAGACCTCTGGTTCTGGGCTACTAGTGACCGGGTGTTGGACAGTTATGACCCATAGCGTCACTATTTTGTAAATGATATTGTATTATTGTACAAAATTATCTATGTAGTAATGAAATTGCCTTTTATCGTTTTGTAATTTATTTACTTTGATATATAAATGGTAAAAGTCCCTATGATTAGTTCCGGATTGAGATGATATGAGACAATATCAATCTATAAAGGTTAATCATTAAATATCCCTAGTCGTAGTATTATCGAGATGGACATCGATAATGCGGAATAGACTAGTATTGCACTTGTGCGCGTTGTGAGGGCACAACGACATAGTTCTCATATATTTACGTATAGGATACTTATGCAAGTGCGGTAGAAGGTTGTGTTTTACCGATGGTACGGAAAACAGCTTCGCTCTGTATAGACCCCGCAGAATCCCATTGGTAGTATGTCTGCGTGTCTATGGGAGTCCGCTTCAGGGTAGATGTATATGGTCTTAACCTGAGACTTGCATCGCTAATACTTGCGACAATCAGTAGACTTTGGTTTTGGTCGTCCATGGCTTTAACAGGTTCTGTGTAAGCCTCTTCTGGGTTTATCGAGATTCGTAGTGTATTGGATGTGATGTCAAGATGGAAGTATCACTTCAGACATATGGAGATGATGATCGCGCAGGGATACAGAACTAGTACTCCATAAAGGTTGCAACCGTCGGGATAATATGACAAAGTCATGATTATCCGATTCAAAGAGACTAGTTGCTTGATATCCGATATATGTTTCGTACGGGGCAGACACATCTCCAGCCCCAGACTTTACATGTGATCATCCGATACTGGATCGTTATACACTATACTACGGTATACTACGCCTGTTATAGATCTTATATTCCTGTAAGAATATTTCTGGAGAATTGGGTAGGCATGACGTTTTGCTAGAGGCTAACCTTGTCTTGTAAATCGGTAAAAATGTAGTACTTGGTACGTACGCGTTCGGATAGTCCGACGACCGTGTTTACTGCCAATATATCCAGAGATCTCTTGGGTCGCTTCCCGAAGATACACCGATGACGTATGATTCGAACTTAATTAATCTAGGATTAATTATGGAGAGACTTTATATTGGATAAAACACTATTTGAAGAGAGAGAAAGATTAATTTGGAATTAATCATTAAAATAATATATTCGATATATTAAACGAAATTCGATTTCGACGCGAAATTAAAATTAGATTTTAATTCGGGCAAACGATTTAATTTAGAATTAATTCATTAGCGACGTGAATAGTAATTTTGCTAGGCATAATTATTTAATTAAATTCGATTTAAAATAACGTCGCGACGGAAGTTCGTTAATTCGGAATTATCGAACTCGAGCCCTGTTTGGGCTAAATTTGGACCGGGGTAAAAACGTCTTTTAAATTTCAGGCCCAACAAAACCCAAGAACAGAAACTCAGCCCATGAATTCACATTATTGAGTGGTAATTAGGCCACAAACTAACGGCCAAAACATCTTTAATTATATCAACCACCACTCCACTTTGCCTAACACTAGTCTTAATCTTCACCTGCTTCAATCCTTTACCAAATGTCTATACGTGTAATGGGACTTATATCAGCTATCAAAGATGACCTCATTTCATCTATAAATACGAAGAGAATTCAAGAAGAATTCATTCAAGTCTCACTTCTCTCAACTTAAGCCTAATACATTCTGCCCTCAGCCCTTCATTCCCCATTATACACTAAACACAGCCCTCACGACCTCCAAAGAAAGTGAAGGTAATAATTATCCTTACTTTCACACTTTACAGTTGACTTCATGCTACTGACTTGGGCGTCGGAGTGTACCCGGCACCCACCACACCGGTGGTAGCCCACTCCCGTTCACTCTACTTTGTTTTGCAGGATTGCTAGTGCTCTTTTTACAAATTCTGATTGAGGACCCTTGGCGAATTCCAGCGTCCACAATTTTGCGCCAACCGTGGGGCCCTAGCAATAATTTGCAGACAAAGATCTTCCATTCTACAAGCACTCACAGCTTACTCACTCATGGCTTCAAGTAATGAACAGACACATGATCTAGTGGCATCACAACTGGCTATGCTACATGATAAATTGAAAGCTTTGGAAGAGGAAAATCTAACCATACGTAATTCCAACATAAACCTTCAAAAACAGTTGGAGCTATTTTCATCACCCACTTAGCTTCACAACACCTCAGATCAACCCAATAATCGTGTCACTCCAGCTAATCTTTTGGGAGCATTCGACGAAACGACAGATGATGTTCCGTCAAATGGTGGGGACCAGAGAAATTTACCAAATTCTCCTATCAACCAAGCTCAGCAAGTTATCATCACTATGAGAAATGAAATGAAGGAATTTAAAGAAGCGATTATGTCCAGCCTACCAGGGGTGAAACTTCCAATGAAGAAGAGCAGAGCTGGAACCATTTCTGACACCCCCTTCACAGAGACGATAACATCCGTTGAGTTACCACGGAAATTCAGCCCGCCAGACATGAAGCTATATGATGGATCCACTGACCCAGACGACCATGCCATCCATTACAAATACAAAATGATGTCAACAGGCTTAGCTCCTCATCAATGGGAAGCTGGTATGTGCAGAGGATTTGGAGAAACTCTGGGTGGCCCAGCCCTTACATGGTTCATCAACCTACCATACAGATCCATCAAGTCATATCAACAGTTAGCAGACAAATTTGTTGAACATTTCGCCAGCTCTTGCAAACTAGAAAAAATTACTGACGACCTCAATGCCATCCTACAACGGAGGGGAGAATCCTTGCGAAGCTACGTGGCCCACTTCAATAAAGAGAGAATAACAATTCCAGATCTTCATCAGCCAACAGCTGTAGAAGCTTTTAGAAACGGGTTACTTTGCGAGAGTGGACTCTATAAAAAGTTAACCAAATTTCGATGCTACACGATGGACCAGGCCATGACACGAGCTCAAGTTGAAATTAGATGAAAAGAAGATAAGAGAAATAAAAGGAAAGATAATTCCTCCAGCATGAATGAAAGAACACCCCATACTACCAAGCGACATAAAGAATTGGCGAGTATGACGCCTAGGCATCATTCAGAGAAATGGAATCACCTAAGGAAAGAACATCAGCCCCTCCGAAAAGATTTTGATCGAAGACCTCCATCATACAAAGCCCAGGAAAGAATTCCGGTGGAAAAACCCAGACTCCCAGACTACAATTTTTCTATTTCTCTAGGAGAATTAGTTTTGGTACTTAAAAAGATAGGAAATGAAGTAAGATGGCCACCACGCAACAGATAAAGCTTCAAAAAGAAAGACACAAGTAAATGGTGTGAATTCCATCGAGACTACGGCCATACGACAGCTGAATGTGTGGCGTTGAGATTGGAAGTCCTCGAGCTACTGAACAAAGGGTTTCTGAGGGATTTACTTACAGAGAAGGGGCAAGCCACCTTAGCCCAGAGAAACAAGAGGGATGGACATGGAGAGGCGCCAATACCACCTCCACCAATTGACAACACAGTGAATTTCATTTCAGGAGGATCGAAAATCAGTGGAGTATCATATTCAGCAGCCAAACGACATTCCAGGGCAATTATGTCAAACCTTCAACATTCCACAATGACTATAGAGAAGATGTTTACAAACCTAATGATGGAGTTTCCAGACGATAGTAATTCCGGTAGCATGAACCCTCATCATGATGCCTTAGTAATCTCCCTACATGTGGCGAATTTTATGATCAAGCGGGTTCTGGTAGATACAGGATCCTCAGCCAACATTATCTTTGCAACAGCCCTGGCGGACATGGGTGCTGAACTAGAGAAAGTTAACAGACGGACAACTGTGTTAATTGGATTTAGTGGTGAACAAAAATTTACTTTGGGAGAAATAAGCCTTCCAGTCTACGCAGGAGGGATCAACAAAATGACTACCTTCCTAGTCCTGGATTGTCCTTCAGCCTACAATCTTATCATTGGTAGGCCATGGATTCATGAAATGAGGGCTGTATCATCCACTTATCATCAAATTCTAAAGTTTCCTACGAAGTGGGGGATTCAGGAAGTAGGGGTGACATGATCGCTTCGAGAGGATGCTACCAGACGACAATGAAAGCAAAGATCCACTCAGCATAGCAATTACAGAGCGGACCTCATTCCTTGGAGCCTACACTTCCAAGTATTGAAGAACTGGATGAGGTCCAACTTCATGCCGAATATGCAGATCACAAAACTCAAATTGGAGCAAATCTGGATCTCAGGCTACGAGCAGACTTGAGTGAATTTTTGCGAAAGCAACACAACCGATTCGCGTGGTCGCATGAAGATATGACTGGGATTGACCCTGGGTTGATCACCCATCAACTCCACGTGGATCCAGACTACCCTCCTGTCAGACAAAAAAGAAGGAAGTTCGCCCCAGATAGGAACCAGATCATTGATGAAGAAATTCAAAAATTGTTACAAAATGGTGTCATTAAGGAAGTACAATTCCCAGATTGGTTAGCCAATGTGGTGGTAGTGCGAAAGAAAAATGGAAAGTGGAGAGTTTGTATTGACTTCACAGACCTGAACAAAGCATGCCCGAAGGATTCATTCCCGCTGCCTCATATTGATCAAATGGTTGATGCTACAGCCGGACACGAATTGTTAAGTTTTATGGATGCATATTCTGGGTACAACTAAATTCTTATGCATCCAGACGACCAAGAGAAAACAGCTTTTATGACCAATAAAGGCATTTTTTGTTACAAAGTTATGCCCTTCGGCCTCAAAAATGCGGGAGCTACATACCAAAGAATGGTCAACAGAATGTTCTCTCAACAGATTGGGAAAACAATGGAAGTTTATGTAGACGACATGTTGGTGAAATCTTCGAAATCTGATCAGCACCTGCAGCACTTGGAAGAAGCATTCAATGTAATGAATAAGTATGGGATGAAGTTGAATCCAACAAAATGTGCATTTAGAGTGACCTCTGGGAAATTCTTGGGATATGTTGTCACGCGACAAGGCATTGAAGCAAATCCAGATCAAATCAGATCTATACTTGAAATCCCCTCTCCGACCTGCCCGAAATATGTCATGCGACTAGCAGGAAGAATTACAGCTTTAAACAGATTCATCTCCAAGTCGACAGACAAGAGTTTTATGTTTTTCTCAGCCATTAAAAAAGCAAAAAACTTTGAATGGACTCCAGCCTGCGAAGAAGCTCTGAAAGAACTGAAACGGTACTTAACGACACCACCGTTGTTGTCAAAACCACTCGACAACGAAAGGTTATTCCTGTACTTGGGAGTGTCAGATCAAGCTGTGAGAGCAGTTTTGGTCAGAGAAGAAAACAGCGCCCAACTTCCAGTCTACTATGTAAGCAAGGCACTGCTCGATGCGGAATCACGTTACTCACATTTGGAAAAACTAGTATTGGCTTTGGTAATGTCAGCGAGGAAGCTACGACCCTACTTTCAAGGACACCCGATCACAGTTTATTCGGAATACCCCCTAAGGAGCATACTGCATAAACCAGAGTTGTCTGGAAGATTAACGAAATGGGCGGTCGAGTTGGGAGAGCACGACATCACCTACCAGCCCAGAACAACAATCAAATCTCAAGCCTTGGCTGACTTTGTAGCCGACTTCAGTCCTAATCAGAACATTTCGAAAGGTATGAAGGTTAATTCAGTCCAGACATCATCACTTTGGAAGCTTTCAGTCAACGGTTCTAGCAATAAGAAAGGATGCGGCATTGGCATAGTGATCACTACCCCTGATGGTGATATACTACGACAAGCAATTAAATGTGGTTTCAGAGTTACAAACAATGAGGTAGAGTATGAGGCATTAATAACAGGAATCAGTTTGGCCAAAGAGCTTGGAGCAAGGAGAATAGAAGTGAAATCAAACTCTCAATTGATAGTCAACCAGCTCCAAGGTTCATATCAAGCACGAGACCCTCAAATGTTATCTTACTTACAGAAAGTGAAAGAAATCCAGTCGACATTCCAAGAATTTACTATAACCCAGGTTTCAAGAAGCGAGAACACTCAAGCAGACGCATTGGCTACCCTTGGATCGACGATGCATGGGGAGAAACCACAATCCATTACGATAGTGTATTTGAATTGGCCAGCAATTTGGAAGGAAAACAAGGAAATCAGCACCATCACTTCAGCCGACTTATGGATGACGCCACTCATGAAATACTTGCAAGATAGACTACTACCTGAAGATAAAACTGAAGCAAGAAAGATTCAGAGACAAGCAGCAAGATTCACCATATTCAACGGACAATTGTTGAAAATGTCATTCTCTGGACCATACTTAAAATGTCTTACTCATGATCAAGCACATCATGTATTGTCAGAATTACATGAAGGAGAATGCGGAAATCATTCTGGAGGACGAAGCCTGGCTTTACGCGCCCATTCGACTGGGTATTATTGGCCAACTATGAGAATTGATTCGGCTAATTACACGAAGAAATGTGAAAAGTGCCAGAGATTCGCTCATATTTCACACCTTCCTCCAGAGAAGCTGAATCCTATCATATCCCCATGTCCATTCATGAAATGGGGTATGGATATTGTGGGGAAGCTACCAACCGCCCCTGGACAGCGAGTCTACATGCTAGTTTTAACAGATTACTTTTCAAAGTGGATTGAAGCAGACTCCTTTGCCAAGGTACGAGATAAAGAAGTTCAATCATTTGTCTGGAAAAACATCATATGTCGATTCAGCATTCCCAAGGAGATGGTAACAGATAATGGCTCACAGTTTATTAGCCGACATTTCCAAGATTTTTGTAAAAATCGGGGAATCAAGTTAGGTTTTTCAACCCCTCGCTTTCCACAAGCTAATGGGCAAGCCGGATCTTCCAACAAGACCCTATTGAACACTTTAAAGAAAAGATTAGAAAAGGCGAAAGGATCATGGGCAGATGAACTTCCTGGAGTCTTGTGGTCCTACAGAACGACTATCCGTTCCTCCACAGGAGAAACTCATTTCTCCTTAGCATTTGGAACAGAAGCAGTAATTCCAACTGAAGAGAGCATTCCTTCTCTACGCTACCAGTGCATTGATGATGAAGCAAATCAACAGTTGATGTATTTGAATCTGGATACAGTCGATGAAAGACGAGAAAACGCTACCATCCAACTTGCATCACATCGACAGAGAATGACAAGATATTTTAACAAGAATGACAGAAGCATAACTTTCAAAGAAGGGGATTGGGTACTACAAAAAGTTTTCCAAAATACCAAGGAGGTTGGAGACAGAAAATTAGGACCAAACTGGGAAGGTCCATACATCATCACCAAAGTTATTGGACATGGAGCTTACAAATTACAAACGATAGAGGGGAAACAAATTCACAATAGTTGGAATGTGATTCACCTCAAACGATTCTACCGGTAATGTTTGCATGCTTTTGTTTAAATTCGAAGAATAAAGTTTTATGCTTGAGTAATTTGATTCGACATAATAAGAATCAGTTGGAATAAAAAAAAATTTATTAAACTAAAATTTATTCCATTGATCAAGCAAAATGGTTCATTACATAAGTCAAAATTACAATTAGTTTTGCGGAATTACATCTTCCAGAGCACATTCTTCACCAACATTGACATCAGAAGCATGAACTTCCTGAAGTGGTTCAGCCGGTTCAACCTCCATTCGACCTACATCTTCATTTTCCTTCTCCGCATCTTCAGAATCAATCGCCCCTTCAACTTCTTTGATTTGCTCTCCAACTTCCTTTGATTCTACTTCTTCACCCTTTCCCTCGACATCACCATCATTCGAAATGGATAGCCCCGACATGAGACGATCATACTCTTGAATCCATTTTTGTGGCTCCCAGGACTCGGTTCTTCCTTCAAGAAAATCCTTCATCAGATCGCTTCTTTCTTTCATCATTGATTCGAGAGCAATTCCTTCAATCTGCTCGACCAGTTGACCATTCTCCTTTTTCACATTATCTAACGCTTCCTTGTAATTCTCAATCATAACTTCAGAAATTTCCTTTTCCATCTTAAGTGTGGCCTTCACCTCTATCAACTCTTTTGCCAACTCATGACTCTCCTGATCCTTTTTCTCAAACGACGACCTCATTTCGGCCATCTCCTTCTTCATCGTTGCCATGGACTTCTCCATATCTCTCTGCTTCCTCAGAATTGATTCGGTTTGGCGCTGCATGTGCAGATTGCACTCCATTGCCTAAAAAAAATAGAATTAGGCGTCATTCGACAACAATTATAAGACATAAGTTTAGATTTATTCACCTGGTAATTTAGTGCAGTCGCCTTCTTCATTGTTTCAACAGCTCCAATCTGAGACAGCCTTCGATCGTCTTCCTCCAGTAAGAGATGCTTAATAAAAGGATTTAGGCTCGACGGGTCCGATATTGCAGTGGACCCTATGGGAATTTTGACAATGATGTTGTCAAAGTCTTCTTCGAGTTCAGCAGCTTTCCTTTTTCCTCCTTTGACAACCATTTCAGTCGACTTCCCCTTGATTTGAAGAGTTTCGGTCGACGTAGGCTGTGGTAATTCAGGAATATTTTCCTCTGGCCCTTTCATCTTAAGTTTCTGTGCCTTCTTCCTACTTTTCAGCTCATCAATTGACGCCACTTTAACCGGTCTCGACATTATATCCACTGCGCCTAAAATTTCCTTTGGAGTTAAAGGCTTTATAAAAAACACCCTTCCGTAGAGTACCTGAATCTACCAGGTAGAATAGATGACTTCCAATACTTGATTACAAAGTGCCAAATGGGTAGATATACCTTCTGACTCGAAGATCTCTTTCCACAATAATGACGCCCTTAATCTTTTCTCTACCAAAACAATTCTCCAGTCTCTTTCTTCGACAGGAATGGCTAAAAGAGCTTGGGTATTAGATAAGATGGTAGGAGTTCTGTCGAATGATCTGTTTTTAAATGGACCTGCAGAACACATAACGAGTTGGTTAGTTTCATACGACAATCAAAGTTACGTTGCATCATAATTTAAGAAGTGGTGATACTCACTAATCAAACTCCAGTATTCAGAGACACGACCCATTCCAGTCGACCCAAATATCCCCTCATTCCTCACGAAGAAGTAATCAGACTGCCAATTACCCCTATCATTTGTTGGCAAGCCCATAACTAAATGTTCTCTTTTTCGACGTAGGTACAAGGTATACATCTCTTTCTCAGTTAAGTGCTCCTTTAAGTAGTATGTATACACAATATCTTTCACTTCGAAAAGTAAACCTTGTTCGAATGACAAACATTCAATCGACAACAATATCCTCCAAGCATTCGGCATCAGCTGCGAATGAGCAATCCCATAATGATCTAAAACCTCCCAAGCTAACCTTGGAATAGGAAATCTGAGACCATTAGTAAAAGGCCGTACATAAAATCCAATCCACCCGTTGACTTTATAATCAATTCTTTCAGTCGGCAAAGAAACCCTCAATTCCATTGATTTTGGAAATCTGTATTTACACCTAAGTTCCATTAATAAACTTTCTGTCATTCGACTGGCTGGGTTTTTTGTTAGTAAATTGGTCGGTTCACTTGTACTAACAGGACCACTCGACTCCCCAACTGCTGCAATAGACCTTATAGGAATTGCAAGCATATGAACTTGACTCGACAACACCGTGACTGGTCCTCCTTCGAATAACTCTTGACGCGCCAAATCCCTTATTGATGCATCTCCAGTTAGTTCACTCGACGATTCTTCTACATATTTATCAATTTGCTCACCTAAGCTATCTAGAGACTCTCCACTTTACATTCTCCACTTAACTAACTAACAAACAAATAATTTCTAAGAGATTGTGTTTCCTAAAGATCTAATTTTCTACCTCTTCTCCAAACAAAATTTTATCAAACAAACTTTGTGTCAAAAGATCAAACTACTTAAATTGGCTAAGAACAGTTCAAAGCTACTATAGAACATTCAAATGAAATGAAGAACATGAAGAAAGTTGTGAAGAGTACCTTAGAGCTTTGAAGCTTTCTCCCGACTCGCGGATTAAAGTGAATGAAGCAATTGAACCTTTGAGGCCTCTCTTATACTACTTTAAGGCGGTTCATTCTCCCGCCAAAAAGACTCCTCGTACTAGCGTTAGGTTTTGCTCCAATCGATGACACGTGGAAGACCTAGAAATCGTCGCCAATATATACCAGTCGACACATGTCGAATGACATAAACTCCTGAACCAGCGTTTGGTTCAGTCGACAAGGGACATTCCCCATGACTCATGTCGAGTCAAGTGAAACTCCTGGACCAGCGTTTGGTTCAGTCAACAATGGACATTCCCCATGACTCATGTCGAGTCAAGTGAAACTCCTGGACCAGCGTTTGGTTCAGTCGACAAGGGACATTCTTCATGACTCATGTCGAGTCAAGTGAAACTCCTGGACCAGCGGTTGGTTCAGTCGACAAGGGACATTCCCCATGACTCATGTCGAGTCAAGTGAAACTCATGGACCAACGTTTGGTTCAACAAGGGACATTCCCCATGACTCATGTCGAGTCAACAAGGGAAATTCCCCATGACTCATGTCGAGTCAAGTGAAACTCCTGGACCAGCGTTTGGTTCAGTCGACAAGGGACATTCCCCATGACTCATGTCGAGTCAAGTGAAACTCATGGACCAGCGTTTGGTTCAGTCGACAAGTGACATTCCCCATGACTCATGTCGAGTCAAGTGAAACTCCTGGACCAGCGTTTGGTTCAGTCGACAAGTGACATTCCATATGACTCATGTCGAGTCAAGTGAAACTCCTGGACCAACGTTTGGTTCAGTCGACAAGGGACATTCCCCATTACTCATGTCGAGTCAAGTGAAACTCCTGGACCAGCGTTTGGTTCAGTCGACAAGGGACATTCCCCATGACTCATGTCGAGTCAAGTGAAACTCATGGACCGGCGTTTGGTTCAGTCGACAAGGGACATTCCCCATGACTCATGTCGAGTCAAGTGAAACTCCTGGACCAGCGTTTGGTTCAGTCGACAAGGGACATTCCCCATGACTCATGTCGAGTCAAGTGAAACTCCTATACCATCGTTTGGTTCAGTCGACAAAGGACATTCCCAATGACTCATGTCGAGTCAAGTGAAACTCCTGGACCAGCGTTTGGTTCAGTCGACAAGGGACATTCCTCATGACTCATGTCGAGTCAAGTGAAACTCATGGACCAGCGATTGGTTCAGTCGACAAGGGACATTCCCCATGACTCATGTCGAGTCAAGTGAAACTCCTGGACCAGCGTTTGGTTCAGTCGACAAGTGACACTCCCCATAACTCATGTCGAGTCAAGTGAAACTCCTGGACCAGCGTTTGGTTCAGTCGACAAGTGACATTCCCTATGACTCATGTCGAGTCAAGTGAAACTCCTGGACCAACGTTTGGTTCAGTCGACAAGGGACATTCCCCATGACTCATGTCGAGTCAAGTGAAACTCATGGACCAGTGTTTGGTTCAGTCGACAAGGGACATTCCCCATGACTCATGTCGAGTCAAGTGAAACTCATGGACCAGCGTTTGGTTCAGTCGACAAGGGACATTCCCCATGACTCATGTCGAGTCAAGTGAAACTCCCGGACCAGCGTTTGGTTCAGTCGACAAGTGACATTCCTAATGACTCATGTCGAGTCAAGTGAAACTCCTGGACCAGCGTTCGGTTCAGTCGACCAAGAGATCCGAGTCAAGTTGAAGACCTAGACTTTCTTTTCCAGTTGACGCACGATGCACTCATGAATCTTCATAATATTCAGTCGACCAGGGGACATTCCCCATAACTCAAGGCAAATCGAAGTCCAAAACTATGACTTCCTCCGCCCAGATGATGCATGCGATGAAATCCAGAACCCACGATTTGCACATAGTCTTATAAATCATTCAAGAGAAAGGTGATACAGTCTTATCACATTCTTTTATGATTAGTTACATACGACACAAATGTATATACTCTCTAAGACAGAAACTTTTTGACTTAGAGAGTAAGGGACAAACTGTTTGGGCTAAATTTGAACCGGGATAAAAAAGTCTTTTAAATTCCAGGCCCAACAAAACCCAAGAACAGAAACCCAGCCCATGAATTCACATTATTGAGTGGTAATTAGGCCACAAACTAACGGCCAAAACATCTTTAATTATATCAACCACCACTCCAATTTGCCTAACATTAGTCTTAATCTTCACATGCTTCAATCCTTTACCAAATGTCTATACGTGTAATGGGACTTATATCAGCTATCAAAGATGACCCTATTTCATCCATAAATACGAAGAGAATTCAAGAATAATTCATTCAAGTCTCACTTCTCTCAACTTAAGCCTAATACATTCTGCCATCAGCCCTTCATTCCCCCTTATACACTAAACACAGCCCTCACGGCCTCCAAAGAAAGTGAAGGTAATAATTAGCCTTACTTTCACACTTTACAGTTGACTTCATGCTACTGACTTGGGCGTCGGAGTGTACCCGGCACCCACCACACCGGTGGTAGCCCACTCCCGTTCACTCTACTTTGTTTTGCAGGATTGCTAGTGCCCTTTTTACAAATTCTGATTGAGGACCCTTGGCGAATTCCAGCGTCCACAAGCCCGTGAGTGTTTGCGGGCCCACTCGCATTCGAAATCGAGCGGGGCCCACATGTCACATCAACCATCACATCACTAGTCAAAGCATTAGCTTTTTGTTGATGGGATTAAGTGGTAGTTGATGGTGTGTACAACACTCAATTTGATGGAAGAGAGGTAAGGCTTTTGACTTTTGATTTACCAAAAAGTTGGTATATCTTTATTTTGTTTTTTTGAAAACATATACACAATTTTAAGAAGTCAAAACATCTTCATCTCTTTTGCTCTCCCATTGCCGTGAATATCACTATTCACAGCTCTCTCCATTTTCAATTTTTGTTGCAAAAATTTGAAGAAAAAGTGTATAAGTTTGGAACTTCAATACACATCTTGGCTAGCACCAAAAGGATTCATACAAAGGTGTTATATGAAACACATCTTAGAGCTTGGAAGAATCAAAACAAAGCTTGGAGCTTCCCCCCATTTGGCCGAATCTTGGAGTAAGCAAATGAGGTGTTTTTTGTTTCTTTGGAGTATCCACAAACCGATCTTTGTAAGTATGATTCCGCCATACTTCATTGTTGTTTATTCATTTATGTATGCTCTTTTGATCTTGGGACATGGATTAGAATTTCCAACATTGGGGACGTGTTTTGAGATCTGGCGAGGACGATGTCTTGATCACTGACATCTTTAGAGCGGTAGGTTAGGATTCTACCTTTTTCTTCGTTCATTGCCTTTAGCTTTTGATGCTAAGACTCTAACTTTTGGGCTTCTCCCAGCTTGTTGAAGGGACGCTCCCAAAGTTTCCCACCAGGCCCGGAAGCGTGTGAGCTGGGCTCGGCGATACGCCGGCTATTGGAAAGAGTTGGTGAACGACGCGGCCCTCGCTGAGTCTGGCCTTATCCGGGCTGTTCCTCCAAAGATCCCGGGTCAGATAGGTAGATCTGTCACTGAGCTTCTAACTGAATTTCCTGTCTCCTACTAATTTTTTTTTTTGCGTCTTGTGCTGACCACACCCTTTTTTTTGCTCCATCAGGTATGTCAATGAGGCCGAAATATCTTGAGCGGCTGGCCGATACTATGAAGAAGGCTGGTCATGCTGGGGGATGGGGTCTTCCAGGCACGACCTGAGTCTACCGAGGCTGGGAAGGTGACTCAAGAGATGATCATGTCGTCCGCTCATGGTCCATCTTCTTCTGGCGTGCAGCCGGTTGGACCTGTTCGGCTAGACAGTCCCCAAAAACCTTCTAGAAAGAGGAGGCGTCAGTTCGGGGTAAAAGAGACCGAACGAGAGATGAAGGATGAGCATGTTCCGAGTAAGAGGAAGGACGTCTGTCGTGAGAAGAGATCGTCTGAGGGCTCATCCAAGAAACAGAATGGTGTCGTGATCCTCGGCGTAGAGGATTTGGGTGAGGATATCCGGGAGGCTACCTCTCATCTAGTGCCGGCCTTTAATGAACTGGCCGAGGTTCTTCCTCCAGGGGAGGTCTCAAGGTATGATGATGTCTCACCTGAGGCCTTGGTGACAGAGATTAGCTCTCAGATGGCCAAGGTTGTTTCTCTTTCCCTTATGTCTGATTTCGAGTCTTCCCTTCGACTTATATCCTGACTTCTTATCTCTTGGTGGGCAGGCAAACTATCTCATGGCTAAGAACAAAGATCTCATTCTGAGTCTATTGTCTGAAGGTGGTCAGGCCCAGAGACTCCAAAACTGCCTCACAGAAATAGAGGCCAAACTGGCCGACCGGGAGGAGACGATAAAGAACCAGGAGTTGGCCGCGATCGAGTCTTTCAAGACAAATAAAGCTCTCAAGGCCGCCGCTGCGCTGGAGCGAAAACTTGCCGACACTGCTAGGGAGGACTTGAAGGCTGCCTAATCCGAGGTCGGGGCTCTGAAGGCGAAGGTGTCCAATGTTGAGTCCAAGCTAAAGGCCAATAATGAAGAAATGGCGCGGGTTCAGGCTGAGTTTGAGAGGAAAGAGGGCGAGATGGAGGCTGAGAATGATGCAATTCACCTCGAATGGGTCAGTGACTGTGCTGAAATAATACCAATGGTACTGCCCAGTCTGAACATGAGGCCTATCCATGCGGCCATCTGCTTTTGCAAGGGGGGAAATGTCCGAGGATGAGTTCCAACAGTGGCTTGCCCCTTCCTCCGAGGAGGTGGCGAACCCCGAGCCAATCTCAATCGTTCCAGTCTCCCAAGTCCCTCAAGAACAATTGGTTGAAACTCCTGCTACTGAAGAGGGCCGACCAGAGGTTCCCCTGTCTCTTGGAACTGAAACCGATGAGGTTCCACCTGCTGCTCAAGTGAATGCCACCGTCCCTGTCCCTGAGGCCGAGCCGAGCCATCAGTCCTCCGATCCTACCGAAGAAGATCCACTTGCCCCTGCGAGGGTTGACTGATAAAGAGGTGACCCGAACGGGGCCCCATGTAAATTTGGCACATCTTTGTAATAACTTTTTTACTTGTACAATTAAACATATATTTTGTGTTTCAACTTCCCGGTTTTTTGGAATTTTCCTTGAATGGCTTCCATCAACTGATCCCTTGGGGATTATCTGTGAGGGGATGGTCTGAGCGGTCCTCGTACTTGGCTTCAGGTGAACTGTGTCGTTCCCAGATCGGCGAGCATGATTCGATGGGACGTAACCTGACCCCTAGCCGAGTGTTCTACTTGGCTCTGGGGGGATATACCGTCCTCAGACCAATGAGCATGACTTGGTGGGACGTAACCCGACCCCGAGCTGAGTGTTATACTTGGCTCTGGGGGGATATACCGTCCCCAGACTAATGAGCATGACTCGGTGGGACGTAACCCGACCCCGAGCTGAGTGTTGTACTTGGCTCTGGGGGGCTACATCGTCCCCAGACCAATGAGCATGACTCGGTGGAACGTAACTGTTAGTTTCTAATTAGGTCCCAAAATCCATCATAGAAGCATGAAAAATGTATGAATACTTCAATGAATAATGGCGGAATACATACTCACATTGATTGGTTTTGATGCAACAAACAACACAAGCCTTCAAGTCCTCTCCAAATGTCGGCAATAGCTCATCCAAGGTGTGTTGTGGCTCGATTTTGACCTCCATTGTGTGTCCAAGATTCGGCCATAAGAGACCTCCATGGAAGCTCCAAGCTTCAAGCTTCAAAAATGGATTCCAAGCTCACAAATTTGTTTCCCTATCACCTATGTATAACCCATGTGTGTGCTAGCTGTGGACAACACAAGAAATATGGGCGACGCATGCTGTCCCAGGCTCGCGGCCTAGTCGGGAGTACGGAGTAGCCACAGGGGACTAAACCGGAGAATAATGGAGTCGCCACCCGGTGTGAACCGGGAAAATGAGATTTAAGGCCGCACTCACCCCTCGCAAGGGAAGACCTCAAACCGTTGGGTTCGGAATGGTCCCTTACTCGTGTCACTTGTAATGAAAGGATTTATATAATAATTTAAACAAGCTGAAGTAACACTTATTTCTAAGGGTATCATGCTTCTAAATTCACATTTATAAAATAAAATATGCGCCTAAATATACATGTATTTAACATATAAGATTGCATGCTTAGAAGTACATTAAACAGACAATTTCATTGGCATGTTGTATTCATGGAAACGCAAGCACATACTAACCACACAAGCACACATAAAGGCGAATCAAATGATGGTGAACATGTGATTTCATAGACATATCATAAACAAATAGCCATTACATGTCCATGCACAAATAAAAGGGTCAACTAAGTACATAATGCAAAAAGACGCTTAGGGATGCAATTAGGCATTAAAGTGAGCATGTTATGACGTGGTGCAAAAGAAGATAGATATAGACACAGACGCACATATGATGAAAATGACTCAATTCAGTGTATTCGCGTTCGTGTGGCGTTCGTAAACGCGTTCGAACGGTAAACAGAAGGTTCGCGTCCGTATAGCGTTTGATAACGCGTTCGAACGGGACCAGACAGAAAACATGTGTTCGTGCGGCGTTTCGGAACGCGTTCGAACGGGTTACAGCAGTGACCTCCAAAATGCAGTAAACAACATGACACATACATGAACATATGAATATATGACTTCTCATACATAACAACAGATTAAGGGGCGCGGCAAATCATTGTAGCAAAGGTAGCTTTTAAGCATTTTCATCCCTCAAAGTGGAGGACCCTTGATCTCACTTGATAAGCCCATGCGCAATGCAATATGATGCATGAATTTTCAAAAAGACATTATGAAGCGAATGACTAAATAAAAAAGGCGCGGCGAAGTACTGCCGTAAAGTTGGCCTTTTGGGGGCTCTTTGTCTCTCAAAGAGAGGACCTTTAGACCAACATACTAAGCCCATGCTCGTCACATCACAATACATGAAATAAAGACAATAAAAGTGTAGGACTTCATATGCCCGATTGAACGTACATTCAACCCAAACACACTTCGTCCGGCGCGGCGAAGTAGTGTCACAAAGGTGGCCTTTTAGGCTCTTTGTCTCTCAAAGAGAGGACCTTTAGACCAACATACTAAGCCCATGCGCGTCACATCACAATACATGAAATAAAGACAATAAAAGTGTAGGACTTCATATGCCCGATTGAACGTACATTCAACCCAAACACACTTCGTCCGGCGCGGCGAAGTAGTGTCACAAAGGTGGCCTTTTAGGCTCTTCGTCTCTCAAAGAGGGGACCTTTGGACTAACTTACTAAGCCCATGTGCTCGATCGCATCACAACATAAATAAATAACATGCGGAAATTAAAAGACGGAATAATAAAGTGAGAATAATCAAAATAACATAAAGTGAAATATACGCCATTTACTCAAGTGGTACGTGGAGTTGTATCCCAAGTACAGACCGCACTACCGTCCATTCGGAATCGGCTACGGAATTTACGTCTGGGTTTCCATCCTATATACCACGAGAGACGACGTATTTTCGTTTTTAATCAATGGCCACAACACACATCACATGCAAACAATATTCAATATATATAATTAAAACACAATTAAAAGAATCAATAAAAATCAAATAAAAAAAAATAAGTGTGAAAGGTACCCTCAGGTCTAACCTTTTAGTCGTCCTCGGACTTGCGTTTCGCGGAGATCGGAAGGGATAAAAGCTCCTTACTCTTCCGGTTCACTAGCTTGACGTTTTGGCTCGCTGTTCCACTGTTTTCTCCACTGTTTTGGCGTCGATTTTCTGCTGTTTTCTCTATCTTTTCTGCTCCCTGTTTCAGGTCACTAAAGCTACTGTTTTGGGGAGTTCTCGTCACTGTTTTGGCATGAACAGGGACTGTTTTTGGGGTTGATTTCAGTGATATTTTGGGTGCAGAACTGGGCGTATTTTCAGTGGATTTTGGGTGTAGGACTGGGCGTGAATTGAGCTATTTGGAGAGGGCTTCATGCGCTGGTTTGTTGGTCGGTTAAGGGGAGTTCTTTTAGGCGTTGGATGTGGCTGTTTGTGAGGGCTGTGAGGGGGGGAGTGAAGCAAGGGACGTGTTGAAGGCTGTTGCTCAACGTGACTGCATGAACGTGAGCGTGGAGAGGCAGGCTGTGTACGTTAATTGAGGGGTGAGGCAGTGAGTTATGGCTTGCGGTAATGGCAGTTGTTGGCGATGGTTTGAGGGCTAATGGCCGGTGGCGTCTTTGTGGCTAGGTGGCGAGAGAGTGAGGGCAAGAGTGGAGAGTGTTACGTCCAATGTGTTGAGTGCTTTAGGGTTTTTTGTTTCTTCTTCTTGTGTCACTGCCGTGAGGTGAGAGTCTTGTTTAGGGTTTATGTGTTTTTAGTTTATTGTTTGTGCCGTGAAGGTGAAGTGAAGTGAATGAGCCCCTAGGGTTGATTTAGTGTGTGTTTATATAGTGGGGGGAATCAATTAGGGTTTGCATGGCTTAATTAGGAAGTAAATCAATTATTAGGTGTATTTTAATTTGATTATTTTAGGCAAGGAATATGTGTATTTTAGGTGAATAATATTTAATTAGGTGATTGATATCTTTAATTTGGAATGATTTAATTTTAATTGGAAGTAAATTATTAATTTTGGTATTTGATTTTTGATTTTATTTGATTTAGTTTTAATTACAATTAATTTAATTGGTTTGTAATTTAGATTTAACATTTAATTCAATTAATGATTATTTAATTTCATTTAGTTTATATTTGTGAGTTAATTAATTTTAATTTGTGAATTTAATTTAATTACGATTTTATTTTAATTAGTTTGTGAATTTAATTTAAAATTTGTGACATATATTTTAAATGTTTTAATTATTTTGATTTGTGACATATATTAATTATTTCTTTGGATGTGATTTAATGGGCTTGGGTTAAGGTTAAGTTTTTTTAAAACGGAGATCCAACAGCGAACCCGAAGCTAAACACGTGAACTAAATCCGACAAAACCGTCAATTCTTGACTCTTCCCTTCCGACGTCCGTTTCCCGCGATTTCCGCGACTTAAAAGATAGTGCCTCCAAATGAGGCTCATCATCGGGTTTCACATGCAAAAATACAATGCCTACAGTCGCCCCCACTTTGATGGGACTTGTGCAGTGTGTGACAGTGACAATCCTATCAAAGTCTATGCAATGCATTTTTACTTATCTGGCTAGCCAACTGCCACTTGACTTTCCACGTGTTTGAGTTGATTTGGGTGATGAGGTGCTGCGACCCCTGGTTCATTCCCGAACCGTGTTGTGATGTTGTCCATTCCCGAACCGTTACTGTAAGGTGGTCCATTCTCGAACCGTTACTGTGAGTTGGTCCATTCCCGAACCGTTACTGTGAGTTGGTCCATTCCTGAACTGTTACTGTAAGGTGGTCCATTCCCGAACCGTTACTGTGAGTTGGTCCATTCCCGAACCGTTACTATGAGGTGGTCCATTCCCGAACCGTTACTGTGAGGTGTTCATTCTTGAACTGTTACGTGAGTTGGTCCATTCCCGAACCTTTACTGTGAGGTGTTCATTCCCGAACTATGCTTCCATTCTTGGAGTGCCATTCCCGCTTGTCATTCCCGAAATGTACTTCCATTATCGGAGTGCCATTCTCGGCGTGCTCATTCTCGAGCTGTGCTTCCATTCTTGGAGTGCCATTCCCGGCTTGTTCATTCCTGAACTGTACTTCCATTATCGGAGTGCCATTCTCGGCGTGCTCATTCTCGAGCTGTGCTTCCATTCTTGGAGTGCCATTCCCGGCTTGTTCATTCCTGAACTGTACTTCCATTATCGGAGTGCCATTCTCGGCGTGCTCATTCTCGAGCTGTCCATTCCCGGACTATATCTCCATTCTCGGAGTGCCATTCTCGGCGTGCTCATTCTCGAGCTGTCCATTCCCGGACTATATCTCCATTCTCGGAGTGCCATTCTCGGCGTGCTCATTCTCGAGCTGTCCATTCCCGGACTATATCTCCATTCTCGGAGTGCCATTCTCGGCGGAACTGATCTGATGTGTGCGGGCCTCGCCCCCAGAATGCCATACCCGGCAATGCTGATCTGATGTAGTATGGGCCTCGGCCCCAGAATGCCATACCCGGCAATGCTGATAATGAAGTGGGCCTCGGCCCTAATTGCTACCGATATGGGCCTCTCCCCAGACTGATACTGCTGATATGGGCCTCACCCATGTGATTCATTCCTGAAGACTGCTGACATTGTACTGTTACTGCTGTTGTTTGGCTTGTCTTTGCCACTTTTTTTTTTCTTCAAAACCTGTGAATACAAAACAGAACAAACACGAAAGGATGCAAAATGTGTTACGTGTATGCATGTATGAATGTTCTTATCCCGTCGGGTTAGGTCTTCCGTCAATTTTCTTGATGACTGCTTAGTCTTCTTTTCTTCAGGCAAGCTACTGCTTCAATCTGTCTACGTTGATCGGCTCGGTGAACTAATTCCCTTCCAAGTCTGACATTTTCACTGCCTCTATTTCCCAATTTCTGAATGTCTATCTTATCTTTTCTGTTTGCTTATTTCGAAGGTTCCCTGTGTCCATCACTGGATTCCATAGTACCAAGGTTGAATACTTTTCTCAAATATACTCATATTGCAGAAGAGTTTCAGCGAAATGAACGTCTTTATTATCGTTGAGGAAAAGAGTTCGAACAAGTAACAAAATCAATGTCTTTTTAAAAAAAACTGGATCAAATAGACTAGGAGGAACATCTCCATCATCCGCAGCACTGCCTTCTTCCTCGGCCTATGGTTCTTCACTGTCATCCATGTAAGAAGCTTGGTGGTTGAGGGTTTCTTTTCATGGGTTGGGTATTTTATGGGAATCTATGAGATCTTGAATTTCATGCCTGAGGCGGGTGCAGTTGTCGGTGTCATGGCCATGTAGCTGGTGGAAGTGACAATAAAGGTTCACATTTATGTGTGGTGGTGGGGGTGCGGAAGTGACTTGCCTTCTAAGGGTTTCAAGATTCCTTGTCCCTGTAACTTTTCAAATACCTCCGACAAAGGTCTACCAAGGTTGGAGAATTGCCTGTTTCTGATGGCAGCGACTTCGGCCGCAGCGGGCTTGGCCTCAGAATGCCCCCCAAAAGTCCTCCTATTCTGGCCATAGATCTTTCTGTTCTCAGCTTCTTCTTCTTCTATATCCATGACAGTTTCCCTCAACTGTCGAAAATCAGAAATCATCGAAGTCATCCTCCTCAGCTTACTATAAATAGAGGGCTTAGTACCCTTGATGATCATTTTGATTTGGTCCTTCTCTGAGGGCCGAGTCTGCATTTTCAAAAGCTGGCTTCTCCAGCGATCTACATACTCCTTGAAGCTTTCTTCCGGCTTCTGCTTAGTGTTCTCCAAATCTCGGAGTGACAAGTCAATCTCTAAGTCTGTAACATACTGCTTCAGAAAAGCATCAGCTAGTTCCCTCCAATCTTCCTTAACCTTCTTCTCAAGGCTATGATACCAAACCACAGGTGCCCCCTCGAGTGACATCCCAAACATCTTTTGGACTTGGCGCTGTGATAGGCCCACTGAACTCATGACTGAGACATATTGCTGCAGGTGGACTCTCGGGTCTCCATTCCCATTAAACTTGGCCATGTCGGGCATTCTGAACTGAGCAGGCAACTGTTCCTCAAAGGTCATCGCCTCATAGTCTAGTAAGTCTTCATCCTTACCCTTCATCTTACGGGTAACGGACTCTATCTGGTCACGGAGTTTCTGCAATTCTGCCTGAGACCCAACTTTTCTCCCAGTGGTATAATCAGCCATATCATCATCAAAAGCGGGGATGTCATCCCCCAATCCATTCGGAGTCTCCTCACGTCTTACATTCTCAGAGTTTCCCCCAGCACGGGGCACAGCCATATTTGTCATGGCAACAGTCAAGGCTTGCAACTGTTCGGTAATCTTGGCCAAACCATTTTCCAACTGATCTATCCGGGATACCTCATTATCGGATGTACTCATGTCTGTTACCGGTCTTTTGGTGAGTCTTCCCTCTTCCCTAACCCAACGGGAGTCTATGATGGCTTTTAGAACACAAGGGTTAGCATGATGTATGTATGCATGAGGTGCGTGAGATGCATGTAACATATATAACATACTAAATCAATTAAAATTTTCACACAAATCGGCCTGTTATCATTTTAGAAGCTTTCGGGCTAATTGTCATAGGAGTGAACTCATCCCAGTTTAAATGGCCCAACAAGTTCACGTCTCATGGCAAGGAGCCCAACTAAATCCAAATGGTAACATTCCGAACACAAGCACAAGGTGGCTCATCAACACTTAGAAGCCTTCGGCCCAATTGTCATAAAATACGTTCTTGTCCCAGTTTAAATGGCCCAACAAGCCCATATCTTATGACAAATAGTCCAAATGAATCCAAACGATGATGTTCCCAAACACAAGCATAAAAGAGAGATAATGCAAACATAACATAACAATTTTTACATAATGGCCCATCAACATTTCAGAAGCTTTGGGCCTAATAGTCATACGGTACGAACTTGCCCCAGTTTAAATGGCCCAGCAAGCCCGCATTTCTGACAATAGTCCAACTGCATCCAAATGAGGATGGTCCACAAGCACATACTCAAGGAAATAATTGTTACTTTAACCATACAAACCGGTCTATGGGTGGGTTAGCAAGAGTATAGACAAAGGCTCTCACCGGCGAAGGATGGCCCACAACTAGGTCTCCCCACTCAAGGGTTCGAGCAACCAAGTGAGCGCACCCTTTTTTATACACTAAGGTACGTGCCAATGAGCTATGGTGTGTGACGGACTGTCAAATGGATTTCCCGTTGTAGATTCCCCAGAGGGAAGGTGGAGCGAGGCTCACTTAAATACCCAAGCCTCTTAGGCTCTTATCGCTTGGTGTCAGGAATAAACAACGAGTCCTCCAAATTAGTCCATCACAAAAGGCTACGAGTAGATGGCTATCTAGGTGCCTTCACAGC
Source organism: Zanthoxylum bungeanum (assembly GCA_019454045.1). NCBI lineage: Eukaryota > Viridiplantae > Streptophyta > Magnoliopsida > Sapindales > Rutaceae > Zanthoxylum > Zanthoxylum bungeanum. Next base: position 37,577 of record SKCR01037251.1, read on the forward strand.
TTTTCCTTCTAGAAAGGTAGTGAGTGAAGGAAGACACCAAACCATTACCTAGCCTCAAAATGCCTTTGATTAAACCCCCATTTCATCCACTATAGACACGGTCAATTAGAACATAAATCCAAACATTACAAGATAATATTTCGGGGCCGATTCTCTATCCCCAGTGGAGTCGCCAGACTGTGGACAACACAGGAAATCTGGGCGACGCATGCTGTCCCAGGCTCGCGGCCTAGTCGGGAGTACGGAGTAGCCACGGGGGACTAAACCGGAGAATAATGGAGTCGCCACCCGGTGTGAACCGGGAAAATGAGATTTAAGGCCGCACTCACCCCTCGCAAGGGAAGACCTCAAACCGTTGGGTTCGGAATGGTCCCTTACTCATGTCACTTGTAATGAAAGGATTTATATAATAATTTAAACAAGCTGAAGTAACACTTATTTCTAAGGGTATCATGCTTCTAAATTCACATTTATAAAATAAAATATGCGCCTAAATATACATGTATTTCACATATAAGATTGCATGCTTAGAAGTACATTAACAAAACAATTTCATTGGCATGTTGTATTCATGGAAACGCAAGCACATACTAACCACACAAGCACACATAAAGGCGAATCAAATGATGGTGAACATGTGATTTCATAGACATATCATAAACAAATAGCCATTACATGTCCATGCACAAATAAAAGGGTCAACTAAGTACATAATGCAAAAAGACGCTTAGGGATGCAATTAGGCATTAAAGTGAGCATGCTATGACGTGGTGCAAAAGAAGATAGATATAGACACAGACGCACATATGATGAAAATGACTCAATTCAGTGTATTCGCGTTCGTGTAGCGTTCGTAAACGCGTTCGAACGGTAAACAGAAGGTTCGCGTCCGTATAGCGTTTGATAACGCGTTCGAACGGGACCAGACAGAAAACATGCGTTCGTGCGGCGTTTCGGAACGCGTTCGAACGGGTTACAGCAGTGACCTCCAAAATGCAGTAAACAACATGACACATACATGAACATATGAATATATGACTTCTCGTACATAACAACAGATTAAGGGGCGCGGCAAATCATTGTAGCAAAGGTAGCTTTTAAGCATTTTCATCCCTCAAAGTGGAGGACCCTTGATCTCACTTGATAAGCCCATGCGCAATGCAATATGATGCATGAATTTTCAAAAAGACATTATGAAGCGAATGACTAAATAAAAAAGGCGCGGCGAAGTACTGCCGTAAAGGTGGCCTTTTGGGGGCTCTTTGTCTCTCAAAGAGAGGACCTTTAGACCAACATACTAAGCCCATGCGCGTCACATCACAATACATGAAATAAAGACAATAAAAGTGTAGGACTTCATATGCCCGATTGAACGTACATTCAACCCAAACACACTTCGTGTCCGGCGCGGCGAAGTAGTGTCACAAAGGTGGCCTTTTAGGCTCTTTGTCTCTCAAAGAGAGGACCTTTAGACTAACATACTAAGCCCATGCGCGTCACATCACAATACATGAAATAAAGACAATAAAAGTGTAGGACTTCATATGCCCGATTGAACGTACATTCAACCAAACACACTTCGTCCGGCGCGGCGAAGTAGTGTCACAAAGGTGGCCTTTTAGGCTCTTCGTCTCTCAAAGAGGGGACCTTTGGACTAACTTACTAAGCCCATGCGCTCGATCGCATCACAACATAAATAAATAACATGCGGAAATTAAAAGACGGAATAATAAAGTGAGAATAATCAAAATAACATAAAGTGAAATATACGCCATTTACTCAAGTGGTACGTGGAGTTGTATCCCAAGTACAGACCGCACTACCGTCCATTCGGAATCGGCTACGGAATTTACGTCTGGGTTTCCATCCTATATACCACGAGAGACGACGTATTTTCCGTTTTAATCAATGGCCACAACACACATCACATGCAAACAATATTCAATATATATAATTAAAACACAATTAAAAGAATCAATAAAAATCAAATAAAAAAAAAAAGTGTGAAAGGTACCCTCAGGTCTAACCTTTTAGTCGTCCTCGGACTTGCGTTTCGCGGAGATCGGAAGGGATAAAAGCTCCTTACTCTTCCGGTTCACTAGCTTGACGTTTTGGCTCGCTGTTCCACTGTTTTCTCACTGTTTTGGCTCGATTTGTTTCTGCTGTTTTTGTTTTTTCTCTTTATCTTTTTTTTTCTGCTCCCTGTTTCAGGTCACTAAAGCTACTGTTTGGGGGAGTTCTCGTCACTGTTTTGGCATGAACAGGGACTGTTTTGGGGTTGATTTCAGTGATATTTTGGGGGCAGAACTGGGCGTATTTTCAGTGGATTTTGGGTGTAGGACTGGCGTGAATTGAGCTATTTGAGAGGGCTTCATGCGCTGGTTTGTTGGTCGGTTAAGGGGAGTTCTTTAGGCGTTGGATGTGGCTGTTTGTGAGGGCTGTGAGGGGGGAGTGAAGCAAGGGACGTGTTGAAGGCTGTTGCTCAACGTGACTGCATGAACGTGAGCGTGAGAGGCAGGCTGTGTACGTTAATTGAGGGGTGAGGCAGTGAGTTTATGGCTTGCGGTAATGGCAGTTGTTGGCGATGGTTTGAGGGCTAATGGCCGGTGGCGTCTTTGTGGCTAGGTGGCGAGAGAGTGAGGGCAAGAGTGGAGAGTGTTACGTCCAATGTGTTGGTGCTTTAGGGTTTTTGTTTCTTCTTCTTCTTGTGTCACTGCGTGAGGTGAGAGTCTTGTTTAGGGTTTATGTGTTTTAGTTTATTGTTTGTGCCGTGAAGGTGAAGTGAAGTGAATGAGCCCCTAGGGTTGATTAGTGTGTGTTATATAGTTGGGGGGAATCAATTAGGGTTTGCATGGCTTAATTAGGAGTAAATCAATTATTAGGTGTATTTTAATTTGATTATTTTAGGCAAGGATATGTGTATTTTAGGTGATAATATTTAAATTAGGTGATTGATTTTAATTTTGGAATGAGTTAATTTTAATTGGAAGTAATTATTTAATTTTGGTATTTGATTTTTGATTTTATTTGATTTATTTTTAATTACAATTAATTTAATGGTTTGTAATTTAGATTTAACATTTAATTCAATTAATTGATTATTTATTTCAATTTAGTTTATATTTGTGAGTTTTTAATTAAATTTAATTTGTGAATTTAATTTAATTAAGATTTTATTTTAATTAGTTTGTGAATTTATTTAAAATTTGTGACATATATTTTAAATGTTTTAATTATTTTGATTTGTGACATATATTAATTATTTCTTTGGATGTGATTTAATGGGCTTGGGCTAAGGTTAAGTTTTTTAAAACGGAGATCCAACAGCGAACCCGAAGCTAAACACGTGAACTAAATCCGACAAAACCGTCAATTCTTGACTCTTCCCTTCCCGTTCCGCGTCCGTTCCCGCGATTTCCGCGACTTAAAAGATAGTGCCTCCAAATGAGGCTCATCATCGGGTTTCACATGCAAAAATACAATGCCTACAACTAGCACTTCTTCTTCTTCATGTTTAATTGATCAAACAAAAAATTTGATGAAGAAAAATGTCCAAGACCGTGAGATAGAGGAGGCAAATTTTTGGCTCCAAAACTTGTTAAAAACCGTGAACATGAGCGGTCAATGAGAGAGAGAGACGTTTTTTTATAGACATAATATCTTTACAATTTACCAAGTAAAATAAATAACATAAATATATATATATATATAGTATTCAATTATTAATTCAAAAGTCAAAAGGTACAAGTCCTATCACTTATAAAATCACCTTTCACTATTCCATCAATACTTTAATAAAGTGACAACATGTCATGTCACACACATCACTCAAAGTGACAGTGATTTGACAATTGATGTGACTAGCGATTTGACGCTTGATGTGACTTGCGTGCCGCGCTCGAATTCGAAAGTGCGAATACGCTCGCAATCACTCTCGGGCTCGGGTTCGCTAATTCCAAATTAACGAATTTTCCGTTGTGTCGTAATTAAATGATTACGCCTAGCGAATTCACTATTCACGTCGCTAACGAATTAATTCTAAATTAATTCGTTCGCCCGAATTAAAATCCAATTTCAATTCCCCGTCGAAATCCAATTTGGTTTAATATATCGAATATATAATTAATCCGATTTAATTTCAAATTAATCGTTCTCTCTCTTTAAACGATATTTTATCCTAGATAAAATATCTCTGGTTATTAATCCCAGATTAATTTTCTCTCTCATCGAATTATCCCAAGATTATTCTAGTGCGAGTCATACATTATCGGTGAAGATTCAGGAAACGACCCATGAGATCTCCGGATATGTTGGCAGTAAATACGGTCGTCGGACTGTCCGAACACATAAGTACCTCGTACTACATTTATACCGATTTACAAGACAATGTTGGCTTCTAGCAAAGCGTCATGCCTACCCAATTCCCAGAAATATTCTTATAGGTATACATAGATCTATATCAGGCGTAGTATACAAAGTATTGTGCATATCGGCCCAGTATCGGATAGTCATGTGCTAGGCCTGGGGCTGGAATTGTGTCTGCCCCGTACGAACCACATGTCGAATGTCTGGTAACTAGTCTCTATAATCGGATATACATGACCTTGTCATAATATCCCGATGGTCACGCAGCACTTAAGAGTACTAATACCGTATCATACGTTACATCATCTCCAGAATGACTGGAGTGATACTTCTGTCTTGACATCACACTCAATACTCTACGATTATCAATATACCCAGAAGAGGCGTACATTGATTGTCGTAAGCATTAGCGGTGCAAGTCTCAGGTTAAGACCAAATACACATACCCTGATGTCGGACTCTCATAGACACACAGTCATACTACCAATGGATTCCGATGGGGTCTATCCAGAGCGAAGATGTTTCCCGTACCATCGGTGAAACACAACTCCCCCACCGCACTTGCATAAGTATCCAATACTTAAATATATGAGAACTAGGTTGTTGTGCCCTCACAACGCGCACAAGTGCAATACTAGTCTATTCCGCATTATCGATGTCCTGTCTCGATAATACTACGACTATGGATATTTAATGATTAATCCTTCGTGGACTGATAGTGTCTCATATCATCTCAATCCAGGAATTAATCATATGGATCTCTCTTCATTTATACATATAAGGTGATCTAATCACAAATGATGAGAGTGCAATTTCCTTGTCACATAGTTAATTTGTACAACAACACCGTGATCTGTACAAATAGTGACGCTATGGGTCATATTATCCAACAGTAACATGACCTTGGGCTGAGTAATCTCAAGACCTGGGCGAGATGAACTCCGGATCCGAGCCGATCATCCTTTGGGACTTCGAAAGGGAAGCGTGTCTACCCTGGAAGCCCTATCGAGCCCGATTTGGGGGTCCCCTTGCCAGACCGACGGAAAAATAAAAGAAAACGAAATTTTTGAAACATGCATCTTTAAAAAGGAAAATAGTCAACACGGATACCTTCGAACATCGTCCTGTTCGGGATCTCCAAAACACAATCCCGAATCTTTCAATTCAGCGCCCCAGCGAACCAGGATTTGGATCAGAGAGCGTTTTAAGATGGTAAGGGTACATCCTCTGTACGTCAGGTCACTATAGAGCTTGCGCATTATGCGAGGGCTCTTCCTTACAACGCTGGAGCAGGTGTACGCCCTGGGGGCTTAACGCCTCCCCGTGCTGCGCCTCTCTTGGATCCAAATAATGAATGGATCAAAGAGTGTCCGGGACACTAAAGGAGAGTTCCTCTTTAGGCCCGGCATCACTAGAGCAAACAATCGTCACGGGGGCCTCGTCTCTCCCCGAGCTATGTTTCCTCACGGATCCATTACATCAGGTAGCGCGAGGATCAAAGAGTTTTCGTAACATTAAGGGTTTATTCCTCCTTAAGGTCAGTATCACTGGAGTAAACAATCGTCACGGGGGTATCATCCCTCCTCGTTCTATGTTTCTCACGGATCATCGCATCGAGTTTGTCCCGAATATCCCGTGGACCCCGAGTAAGTGTGACTCAGTGGGACGTAACCCCGAGCTGAATAATCAAGGGACTTCGGCGGAACGTAATCCAGCCCCGAATTAGTACACTAGGTGGTTCCCATGCGAGTTATTAGGGGGCGCTGAGTAGGTCCCCGGTTTTGTGAATATGCCCTTTTGGTCTTATGAAAATTGAAGGGAATATGAGAAAGTTTTATTCAAGTTTTGGGGACATACATTGAGTTCATGTCCCTTGCCGGGTTGCTGCCAGAAAAGTAAAAAAAAGGAATCTATTGAAAATATTTTCTCAGCATCTCGACATTCCAAGGCTTCCTTAATCGCACCCCGTTCAACTGCTCTAGGATGTAGACTCTCGGCCTTACTACCTCTGCGATCTTGTAAGGCCCCTCCCATTTGGCACCGAACGAGCCTTCCTCCGATCATCGAGTATTTAGGGTGACCCTTCTTAATACCAGGTCGCCCGGGATAAAGACGACGCGGTTCGAACTTTCTTATTGTAAAAGCGGGTCATTCTTTGCTGGTAGACTACTGTCTTCATGGACGACCTTTCTCTCTTTTCCTCGATTAGGTCGAGGTGATTTCAGACAAGTTCTTCATTCTGTCCGTTCTCATAATGCAGGACCATGTGGGTGGTTATCCCGATTTCTGTTGGGATGACCGCCTCACATCCATATGCTAGGGAGAACGGAGTCTCTCCAGTAGAATCCTTATAAGTCGTCTGGTGCGACCACAGTACCTCCGGAAATTCCTCGACCCATAATCTCTTGTTGGATCCTAACCGAGCTTTGAGGTTTGTTTTTATGGTCTTGTTTGTGGCCTCGACTTGCCCGTTTGACTCGGGATGGGCTGGTGAGGCGAATCTCAAGGCGATCTGCAAGTCTTCACAGAGCTTCCGAAAGACTTTGCTATCGAATTGTTTTCTGTTATCGGTGATGATGGCCTGGGGAATCCCAAAGCGACAGATGATGTTTTTCTTCAAAAATTTATATGGTCTTTTCTCTGTTATGCTGGATAACGGCTCGGCTTCCACCCACTTAGTGAAATAATCAATGGCCACAATGGCGTACCTTGCTTGTCCTCGCCCATGCGGCATTGGTCCGATATTGTCCACTCCCCATTGGGCAAATGGCCAGAGGCTGAGCAGGGTAGTTAATTGCTCGGCCGGCTGGCGGTGGATGTTCGCATTCTTCTGACATCCTTCGCATTTTCGGGCCATTTTCATGTCGTCCTGATGCATAGTCGGCCAATAGAATCCCTGTCGCAAAGCTTTAAAGGCGATCGATTATCCCCAGCGTGGTTCCCACATATGACTGCATGTATTTCTCTTAGCACATAATCTGATTCTTCCTCCGTTAGACATCTTAGAATGGATACTGTGTAGCCTCTACGATAAAGCACCCCGTCGACCAGATAAAACTTGGTGCTCTTGAACTTTAATTTCATGGCCTCCTTCTTATCCTCGGGCGTTTCCCCTGTTTTCAGATATCTTCTAATCAACCGCAGCTACAAGGCTTCTCCCTCATTGTCCAGCATTTATACTTCAATCTCTCCTACACTTCTTTCCCGGAGGCTGATTCGGGGGACGATTCTGGGATTTTCCGCCTTCATTGATGATGCGAGTCGTGCCAAGGAATCAGCTTCACAATTGTCTTCTCGGCCAATCTGCTCGAAGTGCACTTTCCCCATTTTTCCTAACAACTTTCTCACCTCAGTCAGATAGGCCATCATACTCGGTTCCCTGGCTTGGAATGCTCCCTTTAGTTGCTGAACTGCCAGCTGTGAGTCACTTTTTACCACCACATCCCGGACTCCCATCACCGTGCATAATCTCAAGCCGGCCATGATTGCTTCATACTCTGCCTCATTGTTTGTTGCCTCGAATGTGAATCTTAAGGTGAGCAGAACTTCTTCTCCTTTATCGTTTTTTAGCACGATCCCTGCTCCATTGCCTTGTGCGCTGGCAGACCCGTCCACCAACATTTCCCACTTGTCCTCTGGTATAGTCAGGACCTTGGGCTCGGTGAACTCTGTGATAAAGTCTGCTAAGGCCTGCCCATTCACTGCTACTCTCGGGAGGAATGAAATGTCGTGCTCACTTAGTTCTACCGCCCACTTCATTAGTCTGCCGGAGGCTTCGGGTTTCTGTAGAATCTGTCTTATGGGGTAGTCGGTGTAGACCCCAATAGGATGGGCCTGGAAATAAGGTCGTAACTTACGGGCTGCAGTGACGAAACATAGGGCGATCAGTTCATGGGCCGGATACCGGGTCTCGGCGTCTAGCAGAGCTTTGCTTACGTAATATACTGGTCTCTGGACTTTGTCGGCTTCCTGTACTAGCACCGAACTTACTGCTCGTTCTGAAACTGCCAAGTACAAGTATAAGCTTTCTCCAGTGAGCGGTTTTGCTAGGAGTGGAGGCTGCACTAGGTACTGTTTCAGCTGTAGGACGGCCCCCTCGCACTCCAGCGTCCACTCGATTTCCTTTCTCGCTTTCTTTGATACACCGATGAGTGGTTTAAAGATCTTGTTCACCAGTCTCTGAAAGGTTTGCCCCAACGTTCTTTAGCTCGAAGGGCATTACTTTGTAACAGTAAAGCCCTTGGTCGGTAATAAAAGTGTTTTCTCTTCGTCCGCAGGGTGCATCTTGACTTGGTTATATCATGAGAAAGCGTCCATAAAGCTCAGCAGTCCTTGGAAAGCCGTAGCGTCCATCAGCTGATCTATGTTGGCAAGGGAAAGCTGTCTTTTGGGCATACTTTGTTGAGGTCGGTGAAATCAACGCACATTCTCCACTTTCCGCTGGGTTTCTTCACTAACACCGCGTTCGACACCCACTCTGGGTATTTTACTTCCCTGATGAAACCAGCTTTCAACAAGTTCTCGACTTCAGCGGCTACCGCTCCATTCCGTTCTTGGTTGAAATTTCTCCTTTTTTGCTTGACCGATTTGCGCGAAGGGTCTACCGTCAGACGGTGATTGATGAACTTTGGATCGATTCCGGGCATATCATTGTGTCCCCAAGCGAAGATGTCCGGGTACGCTTTTAAACATTCGAGCAGGCTCTGTCTGAGGGTCTCGTCCAAGTCTCCCTCAATCTTTATATTTCTTCCCGGCCCGAAGAGTTCTATTACTTCTAACTCCTCTGCTGCCCAGCAAGTCGAGCAGTTTTGTTTGGCCTAGGACCGGGATTTCTACCCGCTTCCTCCTCGTCTTTGTCCCTTTGTCGCTTCCTGGCATTCTCCTCGATGCAAAGGGCTTCTAGTGTGAGAGTTGCAAAACAGCTGCGGGCTACCTTCTGACTTCCGCATATGATCCCAATCCCTTCCCGATTGGGGAATTTTAGCTTCAAGTAAAAGCAGGACATTGCTGCATTTGTTTTCATCATGAAAGGCCGACCAACGATGACTTGGTAGCCGCTCATGCAATCTACCACGGTGAAATTTATCATGATTGTCCGAACCCAATGATGTCTCAATTGTCACCGCTAATTGATTTCGTCCCAACATGATGACTATTGACCCTCCGAAGCCGTATAGAGGGGTGCTGTCGTTGGTTAGAGCCGCATATTCTACTACAAGGTCGTCCAACGCCTCTTTGGAGATTATGTCCACCGCACTTCCCGGGTTCACCAGGATTCTATCGACCTCCGAGCCGCCGATTTTAGCCTTGATAATCAACGCATCGTCGTGGGGGAAACTTACTCATCGGGTGTCCTCGTCAGTAAATATTATTGGCACCGACCGTCCACCTTACAGCCCCGGGGCCCGCTCAGTTTCTAGCACCTCTGACCCTCGAGCTCTGCCATAGTTTTTCCTTGACCGGTTAGAGTTTCCGGCCAGTGTGTTCCCTCCAGCGATTACGTTTATCAACCTCGTGGTCGATATAGTTATTCAGATATCCATTTCGCATCAAATCTTCTATCTGTTCCCGCAAATCTTTACACCCATCTGTCCCGTGTCCCCTCAAATTATAGTGTACGCAATAGACTTTTTGATTCCTTTTGTCCGGGGGAACCTCCGATGGTCAGGTTCCACCAAAAGGCCTTTTCCCTGGATCTCTATGATAATTTGCCTCAGTGATTTCTTCAGGGGAATGTACACGTCCTCCCCGACTACATGGTTTACTTGGGCTGGTGCTCATTTCTCCTAGTTATTCCGGGGCATTGGCTTGAATTTCTTGTACTTTGAGGGTGGTTTGTTGGACTCCATTTCTACCCGGCGAGGGGCCTCCGCCCTTAGTAAATTTATCTACTTTTAAAATAAATAAAAATTATGCTTAAAAAAATGTATAAGAATGATTAAACAAATCGTCTATCAAAAAATATAAATATAAAAAATATTTAAGAAAAAAATTAAAGAATTAAATCATTAGTAAAATATAATAGTTAAAAAATAAATTAAAAGTAAAATAAGAAATATATATATATATCAAGAAGACAACCTTATAATGGATTTTAATATACAAGTTACGTCCATTAAAATATGAGCCTTCATATTACGAGTTTTTGGTTTGAAATGAAATAAGAAATCCTCTAAATTTATCACCACAGTTCGAATTTCCTCAACAATTCAATGGATTTTCTTTTTGTTTTTTAATAGTCCTTTTGACAAGTTTCATTATATTATTTCCCTCTGATTCAATAATAAGAGAATACAAGCCCCCAAGGGGTGTGGCTTGGTGGTGAAGGGTCTATAATCTCATTTTGAGGTTATGGGTTCGAATATAGGGGTGCAACTTCTTGTAAGAGCATGGGGCAGCCGAGAGTTTTACCTGCGCCGCGGCCCAGAATGGGTGGTTTGGTGGCGGGGTTTCCAACGATTTCAAAAAAAAAAAAAAAAAATACAACCTTATAGTGACTCATATTTTTATAATTTGAGATTCTACCAATTCAATATCCCTCATATACTGCATCGATTATATCGTTTCTTCTAAATGATTCCTGAGACTAAGCTTCTATCTCCATTTATACCAGCATCCACATTGATTTTGAAGCATTTCGGATGATGTGGATGCCATTTGATATCCATTGCTTTGTGATGATCGAGATTCAGTTGACTTTCTTGATGGCTTAAAAGTTAATACCCTAGTTGATCTACAAATACTTTCAGCTGTTGCAATAATTTGGTATATTTCAAATTCTGATTGTTAGAATAATAACGCATAACATGTTTCTTGATGTGTATTAAAAAATATACATTTAATCAAAGAGAAATTAATCATTCTATTTTTATAATTTCATTAATCTTTTAATTTAGCACATCTATAAAATAATTAAATTTATATTTTATATATTTTTATTGTGATTTTTTTATTTATTATGTGGGTTAAAATATTGTCTTTGATGCTCAACGGGAAAATAGATATGAAATCTGAATTTCAAGACACATCAACTCAAAGAGCATGACAACTAGATTCAAATTGGACTTGAAAAATATTCACCGTATTTAGTTTAACACAAAAATAAGCTTACAATATATTTAACCACACATGTATTATATATATATATATATATATATATATATATATTAATAAAAAAAAATGACAATCCAACTTTCGATAGATCAACACATTCCTTGTTAAAAAAACACAACATGACAAATTACTTTTGGTTTGTCATATTCAGAATTTTAGTGGAAGAGGATGCTCAACATCCTCTACAAATAGATAATGCTAACACCTCTTCCCTGAGCTCCATTCACACGGATTTATTTCGAAATTTTTTGAAGAGATCCATCTCTTTTGTGTTTTATTTTGTAAGTTTTATTTTTATAATTTTTCTTCTCTCAATAATAAAATTATGAGTGTTTTTATTCAAATTATGAATAGTTAATTTCGTTCTGCTAAGGTAATAGATGAAGCTTATAATATGAAAATTTAGATTAATCTTATTTATATTATAAAATATAATTTATAATTTAATGATTGATATTTAATTTAAATCTAGATTAATTATTGACAAATTTTGTTACCGTCATATGGTTGGTTTTATTTATTTGACATAATTGAGTACCTTACTGGACTTGTTATAGACAAAAGCTATCATTGTCTTTATGACTGATTTTAAATATTTTGACATAATTTGTTAGTTCCAGTTTTATTGGCATGTGTCCGTGACAAAACAAGTTCAATTGAGTTGTAATATATCGTGAAGATCTTTGTGCAATTGGACTGATTTTTTGTTGTTGTGCATCAGACATGTGTTCGTTGCAGTGTTCGAACGATTTGCGTTAGTGCTGCGTTCGTTATCGGGTTCGGAACGTGTGGCGTTAGTGAAACGTTCTTTATTGGGTTCGAACGAGAGCATTCCAGATAGCAAACGTTCGAGTCACATTTTTTTGGGTTTGAACGGGATCATTCTAAAGAGCATCGTTCGAACATCATAGGCTGGACCAATGATGGATTTGATGCTAGCAATAGGAACATCAAGGCTGTTAATGCCATACATAGTGATGTCTGTCCTGCTGAGTTTAGGAGAATCTCAATGTATGAGGTAGCCGATGATGCTTGGGACATCCTGCAGACTATGCATAAGGGCATATTGTCTGTTAAAAATAATAAACTCCAGGATTTAGCTACTAAGTTTGAGGTCGCCAGAATGAAAAAATATGAGACCTTTGATGAGTTTTATGCTGAGACTAACGATATTGTTAACTATAGTTTTAACCTAAGTGAGACTATTCCTACCAATATGATAGTTAGGAAAATCCTGAAATCCATACCTGATAAGTAGTTCTTACCCAAAATCACCGTCATCGAGGAAAGCAATAACTTTGATCAGCTTAATTTATATGAACTCATAGGAAAACTGCAGGTTTATGAGAAAAATCTTACTGGTTATAGAGAGCTAAAATGTTTGGGATGAAAATCGCTAAGGAAGTTGTGCATAATTCGTCTAGTGATGATGATACCATTACGGATCGTGATTTAACCTTGTTTGCAAAGACGTTAAAAAAATTCTTAAACTTATAAGAGTGGTCATAACAGTAACATGGACATGGAGTATATGCCCAGATAGAGTAGGTATAATAGAAATGAGTCTAGAGAGGAAATGGATAATTGATCCCGTCGTGTCCAGTGCCATGAATGTGAATGATATGAGCATGTTAGATCTGAGTGTCCCACATACCTTAGGGTTAAAGGCAAGAAAATCATGGCGACATCCCTTAGTGATTCTGAAAGTGATGATTCTCTTAAAGGCAATTATATTGCCTTTACTACTAGTGTGTCATATGAGAGAGAAAATGATATTAAAGATGTTGATTCAGAAGTCTCACTCGATGAGTCCATAGATGAGGAAAGTATTCAGGAAGCCTATGTTAAAGTGTTTAATGAGAGCTTGACTATTAATAAGACTAATATAGAGGTCAATAAAAGGTTGAAAGCTGTAGAGTTAGAAAAGAATGAAGCTCAAGCTAAATTTGAGTAAAGTCTTTTGATGATTGATAACTTATATGAGAGGAACAGAGACATAGTTAATAGAGTCCAAATATTATATACCGAAGTTGAAAATGCAAGAACCCAATTGTCCGCATTTTCTAGTGGAAAAAAAAAATGGACTGTATGAAATGTATTATTTTTTAGCCTAACTATAATAAGGTTTCTTCTTCTAAAACTGTGCATGTAATAGCTAAATGTGACTTATGTAAGAAACTTGTTGTGTGCAGTCATGTTTCTCCTTCTGTTGTTCCTCGTCATGTGCCCCAACCTCAATCTAGAGGTGTTATGGGTAAACCTCGATCTCATATGAGGTTTGTGCCTGTGTGCTATCATTGTGGCAAGGCGGAACACATTAGGCCTAAGTGCTTCATATTGCACAAGCAAAAGAAGAAGCTTAAAAGTGTTTCACCTAAATTTGACTCTTCAAATTTAGCTTCTTAAGTTTCTGCACTAACTAAACAAGCTCAATTCTTAGTGAGAATTTTATTTGTTGACTAATAAAGTTTGAGAATTCATAGTCAACAAATAAAGTTTCTCACTAAGAAATTGAGCTTGTTTAGTTAGTGCAGAAACTTAAGAAGCTAAATTTGAAGAGTCAAATTTAAGTGAAACACTTTTAGGCTTCTTCTTTTGCTTGTGCAACATGAAGCACTAACTAAACAAAAACGTGTATGTGAGGTTCCTAGAAAGGTTTGGGTGTGGAAGCAATATGAATTCCCATATTCTTCTGCTTGTCCTGATGGACATGATGAGAGTGTACTTCAGTGCAACTCTGCTTAAAAGAAGCATTTTTATTTTCCCATTGCATGTATTTGTGTGCGCGTGTGTGTTTTTATGTTTTTACACGTTTATTTTATTTTCACAGCATATGGGTGTGTGTATCTTGTTTTTGTTATATGTCCCTTGGTATATATGATGGAAACCTGGACATAAATTTTATAGCCGATTCCGAATGGATGGTAGTATGATATGCACTCGGGATACAACTTCACGTACCATTGGATGTTTTACAAGTCTGTTTGTGTCTTTATTTTTATTTGTTAAAATCTGAAAAATACAAAAAAAAATAAAATAAAAAAAATTATTTTATTTTACGGCTTGTTAGAGCATGGAAAGCTTATGCATGTGATCTTGGTATATAGGATATATGATTATGCATATATGATATGCTTTTATTTTTCTTGATGTTTTATATATATGAGTATATGTGATAAAAACCTTTGGTATATCATGTGCTTGCACCTCACATACACGTTTTTATTTTATCAATGCTTTGTCGTATGTATGAGTTTTTGGAATGCCAATCTATTCTCTTTCATGCTTTGTTTGCTCAATAGTGTGACATTTGACTAATTGACCTTATGTTATTCCATTTTGCAAAAGTAAAAATAAATATATATTTTTTTTAAAAAAAAGACTCAAGTACAAAATAGCCAATGTGGTCAAATTCAAAAGATAAGGGCAAAAACCATTTGCTCGAAAAAGTTGTTAAATATGAGCTCATGATATTTATGGGGTAAACAATATAGCATGCAACAAATGTTGCTTATTTTTAGGTCCTAGTGGTGCTGGGTTTGAACACCTAATTTGTGGACTGGTTTTGTTTATAGATGGACTTTTTTGGCTGTGTTCAGCTCATAAAATAAGGTCTTAAGCCTTGATTCGTTGTGCATTTTATTTTTCACGCAAGTGTTTGATATGCTTTGGTGTTTATGTCATATGCATAAGTGTTGTATTTAGCCACTTTTAACATGGTGCATATTGTTTGATGTCATAAAAAACTGGATACTGACTGAGTATCTTTGTATATTCTTAAAATGCTATTTCAGTCGGTTCTTAACAGGATTTATTTGTGTTCATCTCAGTATGCGCTTGTGTGTGATTCACGTCTTTCATATAATTTTTTATTTCCTGCGCATTTTTCTGAGTTTTGGTTTACTTCCCGTGTGTTATTGTACTAACCGTATGTGCCTGTTAGTGATGGAGAGTAATCCTATCTATTTATACTCGTGCATGTGTTGTATCTTGTTCTCCTGTTATTTTTCTTGTTTCTTTCACCATTTGTCATTTCGTAACAAAAATTGGAAGAGTAATATATTAAAGGGGAGAGCCTTTATATATGGGAGGGAGCCGTAGAATATCCTTTAGAGATCTTCGTTTTAAGGAGAGTTAAGATTAAGGGGGAGATGGATTTCTACTTGTACATGCATGAGATTTATACCTGTTTATTTTATACTTGATAATCCCAATGTTTTTCACGGTATATTGTTGTTTGTGGATGTTTCAGATAAGCAGGTAGGACTTCTTGGTTAGGTATTAGATCGAGTCAGATTGTATTTAGTCACTGTTGTGATGGTTGGCAATTGACTATTTTCTTTTTTGGTCTATTACTGTAGTCTTTGTATTAGGTAGTGCTTTGTCACGAAATGCCAAAGAGAGAGATTGTTAGTTCCAGTTTTATTGGCATGTGTTCGTGACAAAACAAGTTCAATTGAGTTGTAATCTGTCATGAAGATCTTTGTGCAATTGGACTGGTTTTTGGCTGCTATGCATCAGACTTGCGTTTATGATGCGCTTGTTGTAGTGTTCGAACAATTGGCGTTAGTGTTGCGTTCGTTATCGAGTTCGAACTTGGGGCGTTAGTGACACGTTCTTTATTGGGTTCGAATGAGAGCTTTCCAGAGAGCAAACGTTCGAGTCACGTCCTTGTTGGATTCGAATGAGATCATTTCAGAGAGCATCTGTTTATTGTGCGTTTGATTAGCATTCGAACGAGTCATCACATAAAGGGAGCGTTCATGGAGCGTTCTAATATGCATTCGAACGTGACTGTCATCTATTTTGAATTTAAGTGAAACATATAAAATCTCCGGTTGTGACAGACTCTTATCATAAACTTTTTTCCTGAATACGAACTCAAAATCTCAAGTGAGATCCTGAATCCTACACCACCAAGCAACACCCCTTTAAAACATGTAGGTTCTTTAACTCAACTAAAAATGCATGTCGAATTAGTTATTATTATTGTAATATCTTTGGAGCTATTTTATGTCGAATTAATTGAGTATGATCCAAGCTCAATGTGTATACTTTGGTTTCCATCTGCAGGTTAATTATCATCAGACCATTTTATCTTGGAAATGATAGGGTCAATTTGTGATTCAAATGCTAAGATTTAGTCAATTAGATTCGGGGCAGTTCTGGCAGTAAAGAGAGTTCTTTCATGGGTTTTGTCACGAACCCATTTCTTCGGGCATCATCAAGAAACACGCAAACAAAATCAAAAATACCTTAACATTAAATATCCCAATCGGTTTCTGGTGTATGTTCAAGTTCGCCAAGATAACACTATAAAAATTTCCTCCAATGTGCCCCAACCACCTGGCAAAGCAATAAAAGCATCAGCACGGTTAATCATTTCCACTAGTCACTCAGACATTCCCGGTACGATAATTCCCCTTCGTTGATGAACCTATCAGATTCGCCTCCGCCAAGGGTTTTCGGATGATTCCCAGAACTGGACTGCCTCCTTCCTGTGTGACCCTTAAAATGATCCTCATAAGTCCATGATTGCCTCCGCTGTATACTAAGTGCATATTCCTTTCAACTAAGACTCGACCCATTTCCTTTGCTGCTTTTATGTATTGTGGTTGAGTACCAACACTAGTACCGCAAAACACATAGATGTTTTCAACTAGTCTTCTCGAAGTGGTTTCCATGTTTTATTTTGGATGCCTACCAAATGATAATTAATAGTTAAACATTAATATAAATCGTGAAAGGTCAAAAAAGTCTGGATCCTGTCGGAGAAAATAAAAGAAAATAACAAAATAAATCATAATTATTAGGAAAAGACAAGGAGATATAATATTTACAATAATTTACAGCTTGATGTCTATGCGTCAGTGATAAGCTTCCCATCAAATTTTCTTATAAATTGGCAAACAGAGTTTTTTTGAGTCAGATTCTCGAGGCTGTTGTGCATCAGACATGCTTTCGTAATGCATTCGTTGCAGTGTTCGAACAATTGGTGTTAGTGCTACGTTCGTTATCAGGTTTGAACGTGTGGCGTTAATGACACATTCTTTATTAGGTTCGAATATGATATTTCCAAAGAGCAAACGTTCGAGTCACGTTCTTGTTGGATTCGAATGGGATCATTTCAGAGAGCATCCGTTTGTTGTGCGTTCGATTAGCATTCGAACGAGTCTTCACATAAAGGGAGCGTTCTCATATGCGTTGGAACGTGACGGCGATCTGAACGCGTTTTTGGCCTGCAAAACCCTATCTTTTCACCATTTCTATATAAACAAACATGTAGCTGTTATCTCTATTGGTTGAAATAGTTGAAGCATATTTTCCTTTAGCCAAAATCTCTCAAATCTTTCAACCTTTATTGAATCCACCATTGAAGACTTCTTCATATTCTTGTATTCTTCATTAATGGTGAGATTCCATCTTTGATAAACCTTCAACACAACTTAACCCAGATTCCTTAAGCCTTTAGGGTTCTTTAGGAGGAAATTTGGTAGTCGGAGTTCTGGCATCATTGGTGATATAATCTACTCAGAGACTTCAAAGGTTCTAAAGAAAACCGTGGGTCGCGGGCTTGAGGAGTTGCCTTGAGTTCTTGCAGTATTGAGGTACTTGAGTCGGTGGAGTTGCCACCATAGGTCTTTACCATCGTTGTAAGTTTTTTTCTATATAGTGGATTGAGGTGGTAGCCTCTACCCGGAGTGGTTTTTTACTCGCAAGAGTTTTCCTCTTCGCACCAAAATCATTGTGTTGAATTTTGTGTGGTTTGATTTATTTTGCTGCTTTAATTCTTGTTATTGTTTTAATATTTTGCAACATAATTTTATATGATTGTTATTGTGGTTGCCTGCTAATTTATCTATAGTAGCAGTAACATGATTAGTCATGCTTATTGTTTGTAATTTCGCATAGGGTTAGAATCTTAGGTTAATCGCGAATTTTCATAATTAATTTATAAAATAAATTAATTGGATAATAATGACAATTTATATATTTGATCCAAATTTTAATATAATATAGTAAGTTTAACACACTGGCCCATGTTGCTCAATTTGTTAAAGACGACCACGTAATACATGCTAATTTAAAGTTGTCTCATGGATCCAAATTCTAAAATAATATGGTGAGGTTCATTTTAGAAAATAATATAGTGAGTTGCATTTGGAGCTTTCTATTGAAATGTATTAAGTAAGCAAAAAGGAAATTATTATTATTTTTTTTACATGATAAATAATATAAGTATCGTTTTCCATAAAATAAAATTAAAAGTAGTTTTTTTCCACCTGTTATTTGAAATTTTTTAATTTTTCAATCTTTATTAATACCGTTAATGAAACTTAATAGATTTACTCAAAAATATTAATAAAAATTTATTTGTTTAATATCTAATTTTGATTGATATTAAGAATACATAATAACTGAATTGGAGCTTAAGTTAATTTTAGGATTGTAATTGTTGCTCTGGACTTAAGTGGAAATATTTCATTCTAATAATCACAATTGTGTATGTTTGGGATTGTGGTGTGTTTTCCAATTCGGTGCTGGGGGAATGGAATCACTAGTTTTCAAAGATAAATTAATCACTTGTTATTTATTAGGATTGTGTTGTTAGTTTTGGACTTTTACTGGGAATTCGATATTCATGGTTTGGTATGTGAAATTGAAAATTTTCGTTGTTACATTTTTCAGGTGTCCAAATCTCGAGGTTCTTTCAATTAAGAGCTGCCCAAATGTCACTGATGATTCCATGTGTAGATTAGCTTTTCAGTGTTCCAAGCTTAGGGAGCTTGATATTAGCTATTGCTACCTAATATCTCATGAATCTTTGGTAGTTATTGGAAGGAATTGCCTGTATCTTAAGGTTCTAAAGCGGAATCGTATGAATTGGTTAGATCATTCCCAACGTGTGGGAATTGTCCCTAATGAGTATCTAAATGCTCGCCCACAAGATGGGGACTCGGAAGCTGATGCTATTTCGAAATTTATGCCTAATCTTGAGCACCTTGAAATTCGGTTCTCCAAATTGTCGGCTAGAGGCCTTGCTTCAATTTGTGAAGGATGTACAAAACTTGAGTGCTTGGATTTATTGGGTTGTTCAAATGTTACAAGTCGAGATATTGCCAATACGACATCCAATTTGAAGAGTTTGAAGCAGATTATAAAGCCTAATTTCTACATTCCCAGGTCAGTCTTTCACCCGGATAGATACGGCCATTGGAGGTTGTATGATGAACGATTCCAAACTGATGTTTTTCGAATATGAATTGGCCGCCATGCTAGTATCATGGGGGAAACATCTTTCACACACTCATCTATGTCTAGACAAAGATATTTTTCATTTCGGATTAATATATTTTACTTCTTTTTCATCAAATAATGCCATGTCCAATTCAACTTGCTATCCAGCTGCTGTAATGTTACTTTCTCTATATGTTGGATACACGGTTTGATGTTTACTAGATATGTACTTATTGGGTATTTGTGAAATAAATCTCTTTATTTTGCCACAGCCGTACTTTTAACTTTTAATCTAAGATGAAAAGAAAACGATTCCCCAGTGCAACATTGGAGAATAAGATATTGTTGTTATATTGTTTTGGCTATAGAAAATTTAGTGTATTAAACCAAACAAAAACTTTTTTTTTTTATTAGGAATGGTGGATTATATGTATTTTTTGACGTCATTATAATGAATCTAAAATCATTGTTTCATTAAACACGTCATTGTGTTTTAGCCGAAAGTTTAGCGCAAATTCTGTAGTCTGATATTTCTTCAAATGTGTCGAAAGCTTTATGATAATCAAATGCCATCACTCTATCACCACATCAATATGTTTCAGCCTCCATAAACCCAATTCCCCCATTACTATAACTCTATAAGATGTCTCCATCAAGAACACAACTCTTGTTTCAGCCTCGGAACTTTGTAGGCAATGCCTTGGCGTTTTCTTTGTAAGCTTTTGATCTTGGAGGGATGTTGGGGTATTATGATATAATAAGGAAAAAGTGGTATATTATGTTACAAATTTTAGGGGGTTGCTAAACAGAAGAATGGACACTTGTCCAAACAAAGCACTCCTCACATTAATATAAAATTAGTAATATAATTTATTAACTATTATTCTCAAAATATCAATTTAAACAAATGTCATTAAAATTTTTATAACAAATATATGGGAGCTGTCACTTTAATACTAATCTTTTAGCCATTTAATTTTTTTAATTTTTTTTTATAGTTAGTTAATATTTTTATAATTATTATAATGAATTATTAACGATCCAAAAATATTAATATTTAACACAAAAGTAAATATGTAAAAATACAATTATTGTTATTTTTTTGACTTTTTAAACTTAGAATGGTATTGGAATAGTATAAAAATAATAGAAAAATAATATATGTTATAAACATTACAAAGAAAATGATAATCTCCTAAAAAAACAAATAAACAAAATAACAAAAACGAACGAACGAACGAAGAGACACTTGTGCAAACAAAGCACTAGCCTGATGTGCAAATTGGATTTGTATATCAATCAATGAATCTCTGTCTAATTACGTCAGCAATGCTACTTTTGTATTTATTTAAACAAATAATGAATCTTAAATTAATAACATGAATATAACTCTCCACCAACCCACTTTGCAAATTGAATAATCTTATCTATTCATCCTTGACAATTAATTATATCACGGTTATAAATTATTCACCTGTGTCCCAATTTCAATAAAATAAACCGACCCAAAAGCCTGTGATTTCAAACTTGGCAATCTCAAGTCCCTCCTGAAATTCTTATGCGACTGCAACCATTCTTTCGTTCTGCTACATCAATCCTGGTATGTATGCCTTTTTTTTTTTTTAATTGTTGTAAATTTCATGTCAAATCACCTATATGAGTTTAAGCCCTGTTTTAGGCTTTTATAAGAAAGTGAAAGAACACATTCCCTGAATTCGAAGCTATAACTTCAAAGTGAGATGTGAATGCTACAATATCAAATCAAGTTCTGTTAGAAGTCCAGCAAAAAGGCGCCGAAAGTTTTTTTTGAAAATTTTGGCAGAGGCAAGCTGGCAGTGTGCTAGCTGTGTGTGTGTGTGCAAGCTGTGAAAACGTGTGCACTGTTCACACGTTTTCACAGCTCTATAAAATGGAGCCTAGAACCATAATCCTTGTATCCCAAAGTGTATAAGCTTCAAGTAGAAAGCTTGAGAGAGTGAGGTTTTTTGTAAGTTTCTAGTTGTAAACTTGTAGTGTTTATTCTTGTAGTAATAAATACAATTCGGTTTTTCCTCAAACACTCCAAGAGTGATCGGTGAATCACAACAAGTGGTATCAGAGCTTTGGTTTGACATTGGGATCGAAAAACCGAAGAACGGAGCTTGGTTCGGAAAATTCGAGTTCCGGCAAAGTTGTCAAAAATCAACTTTGAGCACACCATCAGCTAGTTCACGTCGAGACGAGCACGGTGGTATTTTCGGTGACCGAAACGACGTCCCAGCATCCCTCACGCGCCGCACGCGCCGTCCTGAGGGCTCTTCACGCGCCCCCACTCGCAGCACGCGCCTCACGCGCGCCAGAGGTTGAAGACGATCCGCGTCAGCATCCACGTCAGCGACACGTGTCAGCCACGTCAGCATACGGGTCCCACACTGCCACGTCAGCTTGCCACGTCAGCACGCCACGTCACCTTGCCGCGTCAGCTGCCACGTCATCTGCCACGTCAGCAAAGCGGGTCCCACCTGCCACGTCATCACTGCCACGTCAGCAGCCTGGTAAATTTCATTTAGCCCCCTGAAGTTTTGAAATTTACAATTTTGCCCCAGAAGTTTTAGGAATTTACAAATCAGCCCCTGTGTCGGATTTAGACCAACGAAGTGTCTATTCCACCATTTTCGACCGTTCCGGACGCAACGGTGACCTCGGATTTGTGAAATTCAGTCCCGATTTTAGGGTATTCCCATTTTAAAATTTAAAACTTAAAATGGAGTTGGAGGATTCTCATTCTGGTGCAATGATTAAGTTGGCTGCCACTAATTACTCCCTATGGAGACCTAGGATGATAGATTTTTTACATTGTAAAGATCTATTTGATGTCATCGAGTTTAAAGGAGAGAAACCATATTCTGTTAAGGAGAATGAATGGAATAAACTCAACAGCAAAACTTTGGGACAGATTAGGCAGTGGATTGGTCATAGTGTCTTTCACCACGTAGCACAGGACACAGATGCTTATGAAATGTGGAGGAAATTGGAAGACATGTTCCAGGCCAAAACAGCTCGAAATAAGGCCTTAATCATGAGGCGATTGGTGAATTTGAAGCTACGGAGTGGAACTTCCGTTGCAGAACACACCAACGAGTTCCAGAGCCTGGTGAATCAGTTGTCTGCAGTAGACATGCAGCTGGCAGACGAAGTCCAAGCCCTCTTGTTACTCAGTTCTCTACCTGATAGCTGGGAGACTCTGGTGGTTACTCTCAGCAACTCAGCTCCAGGAGGCAAACTTTCTATGCCTATGGTAAAGGATGCCCTGTCAAATGAAGAAGCCAGAAGAAAAGATGTGGGCTCAGATCAAACAGAAGCCCTTGTCTCGGAGCAACGAGAAAGACGACATGAGAAACATCAAGGTGGGAGAAGAGGCAGAAGCAAAAGCAGGGGCAGGTCCAAGGACGGGAAAAAGACATACAAGTGCTTCCACTGTGGCATTGAAGGCCACTTGAAGAAGAATTGCCGAAAACTGCAACGGGAGCAGGGACAAGGCAATAACCAGCCGAAGAAGAATGATGCGGAGACACTAGTAGTTACTACGGTGGATGTAGCTATATGCTCCGGCCGGGAAGAAGCGTGCCTTCACACCGCAACTCAGGATGTCGAGTGGGTGGTAGATACTGCAGCATCCTACCACGTCACTCCTTACAGAGATTTCTTCACAACATACAAAGCAGAAGACTTTGGAGCAGTGAAGATGGGGAATACCAGTTCTTCTCAGATAGTGGGAATTGGTGAAGTACAGTTGCGGACAAATGCAGGGTATACAGTAACCCTGAATGAGGTCAGACATGTTCCAGAACTTCGGCTCAACTTACTCTCGGGAGTAGCCCTTGACAAACAGGGTTATGCTAACCACTTCAGCAACGGCACTTGGAGGATGATAAAAGGTGCCATGGTCATCGCCCGAGGACACATCTGTGGAACCTTGTACAAGACTCATGTGAAGATATGTGCAGAAAGCCTCAATGTAGCTGAACGGGAGGCTTCTCAGAATCTGTGGCACCAGAGACTCGGTCACATGAGTGAAAGAGGGTTGTCTACCTTGACAAAGAAGGATCTAATCACCGTCTCCAAGAATGCTACTCTGGATCCTTGCAATCACTGTTTATTTGGTAAGCAACACAGAGTCTCTTTTAATTTCACATCTACAAAGAAATCAGAGTTGCTCAGTCTGGTGTACTCTGATGTTTGTGGTCCCTTGGAGGTTGATTCATTGGGTGGTAACAAGTATTTTCTGACTTTCATCGATGATGCTTCACGGAAAATCTGGGTGTATTTCCTCAAGACGAAGGATCAGGTCCTAGATCAGTTCAAGCTGTTCCACGCCATGATAGAGCATGAAACAGGGAAGAAGCTGAAGTGCCTTCGCACAGACAATGGAGGCAAGTACAGTTCCAGAGAGTTCGAAGCCTACTGCTGGAGACACGGGATTCGACATGAGAGAACTGTTACACACACTCCACAACATAATGGTGTCGCTGCAAGTATGAACCGCACCATTATGGAGAAAGTCAGAGGAATGATCAGTATGGCTAAGCTGCCAAAGCCATTCTGGGGAGAAGCTGTTCGTGCTGCCTGTTACCTGATCAACAGATCACCAACTGAACCGTTGAACTTGGAGATTCCGGAGAAAGTGTGGTCTGGTAAGAATCCCTCCTACACTCACCCTAGAGTATTCGGTTGTTTAGCCGTTGTACATGTATCCAATGAGCTCAGGGAGAAGCTCGATGCAAGGACAACTCCATGTATATTCCTAGGCCATGGAGATGAAGAATTTGGATACAGACTATGGGATCCGAAGGTGAAGATGGTCATCAGAAGCCAGGAAGTAGAGTTTCTCGAAGACCAGACAATTGAAGACATTGAAATGCCCAAAATGTCTTCCAATAC
The DNA here is from genome assembly GCA_019454045.1 of Zanthoxylum bungeanum. Taxonomy (NCBI): domain Eukaryota; kingdom Viridiplantae; phylum Streptophyta; class Magnoliopsida; order Sapindales; family Rutaceae; genus Zanthoxylum; species Zanthoxylum bungeanum. The sequence continues at coordinate 62,213 of SKCR01037251.1, forward strand.
CAGTGCCAACAGAAATCCAGACTCAGCACCAGCACAATTGGCCACAGATAGGGTGCACGAGGAAATTCCAGAAGCAGAACCAGAGGAGGCAGATAGAGATGTTGAGCAGGGGGAGACACAGTCTGTTCCATCGGAGATTACAGAAGAAAGTGTTGAGCAGGGGGAGCCGCAACCCACTCCACTAGAAGCTGCAAGATCATTCACAGAGATGGATGATGATAGACCTCCTGAAACCAGTGGACCTCAGACAAGAAGATCTGAGCGAGGCAGGATTCCATCAACCAGATATCCGGGATCCGAATTTATTATGCTTACTGATGTGGGGGAGCCAGAGAGTTTCCCAAAGGCAAGAAGGCACTGAGGAACAAATGAGTGAAGAAACATGGCAGCAAAACTGTGCAGAGACACAGTGGATTGTACTATGCAGAGACATAGCAGAAGAATACTGTACAGAGATGCAGTGAAGTGTGCTGTGCAGAGACACAGCCGACATGTCAACAAAGGAACAATGATCGGGACAAGCTAGAGTTGTGCAGAGACATAACCGGGATAGCTGTCAGATGATACAGAGAACTACGATTGGCTTGATCCCAACTCAGGGTACGTAGGCAGTCATTCAGATGCAGCCAGGGGAGGATCCTTTAGAGGATCCGTTATTAGATGATTAATGGTCGGCTCAGATTTTGGGAAATCTTCACCGAGGGGGAGATTGTTAGAAGTCCAGCAAAAAGGCACGTCCAGCAAAAAGGCGCCGAAAGTTTTTTTTGAAAATTTTGGCAGAGGCAAGCTGGCAGTGTGCTAGCTGTGTGTGTGTGTGCAAGCTGTGCACACGTTTTCACAGCTCTATAAAATGGAGCCTAGAACCATAATCCTTGTATCCCAAAGTGTATAAGCTTCAAGTAAAAAGCTTGAGAGAGTGAGGTTTTTTGTAAGTTTCTAGTTGTAAACTTGTAGTGTTTATTCTTGTAGTAATAAATACAATTCAGTTTTTCCTCAAACACTCCAAGAGTGATCGGTGAATCACAACAAGTTCTTTGGAGACATATACGTTCTTTAACTCAACTAAAATATCTTTGGAGTTATTTTATGTCTAATTAATTGATTCTGATCCAAGCTCAATGTGTATGCTTGGTTTTCCACTTTCCAGCTGCAGGTTACTTATATAAACTAATGGAAATTCAAGTAAAGGATTCAACAATTATACGCCCTGCCCAAGAAACACCAAATCATTCCCAACAAATTTCTGATTTGGACCTCATAGTGCCAAATGTTTACCCACCCAATGTAATTTTTATCGGCACCAACTGATTCTTCCAATTTCTTTGAAGCTGGTTTGCTTAAGCAGGCTTTGAGCAAAGTTCTTGTGCCGTTTTACCCCGTGGCTGGAAGGTTGCAAAGAGATGACAAAAATGGTAGAATTGAGATACTTTGTAATGGAGATGGAGTTTTGTTTGTGGAGGCTGAAACAAATTCTGCTATCGATGATTTGGTTGACTTCTCAGATGGCTTCAAACTTTTGCCACTTGTTCCAACTGCTGATGACAAGAAAGATATCTCTTCTTCTCATCCACTCTTGCTGACGCAGGTACGAAAAAATTATTATTTCGCAGTCTCAATGCATTATTACGCGTGTTAATTAATATTTTTTTCTTATTAATATTGATTAATTTCGAATTTACTCTATATATATTAAAATATTAATGGAGAGATATATCATAAAATCTATAAGTTCATCCCAGATAAATCTTTCTTTTATTTCACTTTATAAAATTACTCATATGAGTTGATAATTCTACATGATATTGATTATGTGATATTATTAGGTAACTCGTTTTAAATGTGGAGGTGTTTGCCTTGGAATTAGATTGCATCATATATTGGCAGATGGAGCTTCAACTTTCCATTTCATTAGCTCTTGGGCCGAAGTGACACGGAATGTTCATATTAGTATTCCTCCTTTTTTGATCGAACCATATTAGATGTTGGGGACCGAACTTATCCTACTTTCGATCACATTGAATATGATCAACCTCCTACATTGAATACTCCAGCTCAAGATTCTGGATCCATTTGTACTGCAATCCTTAAACTATCATTTGATCAAATCAACACCTTAGAGAAAATCTAAGAAAGATCATGGAACCACAATCGAGTATACTAGACTTGAAATCCTAGCAGCACATATTTGGCGTTGCGTGTGCAAAGTACGTGGATTGTCTGATGATCAAACCAGCAAATTACACTTTCCGACAGATGGACGATCTAGATGGAATCCACCACTTCCATCTGGGTATTTCGGGAATGTAATCTTCACCACAGTGGAGAGAATTCATAAAGCATTAAAGAAGATGGATGATAATTATCTGAAATCAGCTCTTGTTTATCTAAAGCAATAATTCGATCCAACGGTTCTAAGAAAAGGATCCCACACTTACAAGTGTCCTAATCTTAATATTGTTTATGTGGCAAACTTGCCTATCTATAATGCAAATTTCGGGTGGGGGCGGCCAATGTTTGTTAGGGTGGTTAATACATATTTTGAAGGAATATCACATATTTTTCCAAATCCAAACAATGATGGGGGCTTGTCAGTGACTATAAACTTGGAAACCCATCACATGAAGCTCTTCAAGAAGTTATTTTATGAGGTCTTTCAGCCAACCAAGAATGCTAGATCCAGGTATTGATTGATCTACAAGAGTGAAAGGAGCTACAAATGGAATAAACATGGGGGAAATTATCAAGGAATATGTATGAAAGGTGTCCATGAGCACACCATGATCATAGTCATCATAAAATGATTCAAAGATTGAGCATATTTGCTAGTTGTTGGCTGTTGCTGGCTGTATATATTGCAGGACTTTGGCTCATTATTGAAATAATTATTTTTTCGATGATCGAGTACTTGCGCCTGAATTTGTGAGTTTTTATAATTATACTTGTATGTTTTTAATTATTTTAATGAATTAATAATGATATAAAATGTTATTTGTTTTGTATAATAATAAATATATTAAAGCACCAATCAATTCTTTGATTTTTTGACTTCATGGGATGATAAAGAATTGAAAATAACGTGGGAAAAGTGTTAAATAATACTGAGTGCTTCTTGCATTTGTGATAGAATTTATTGATGAATTTTTCATTGCTAAATGTAGCGTCAATTTATGCTATCACAAAATCAACGAATAATCGATGATAATCATAATATATGTGTGCGTATACACACATATATATATACACACACTAAATGTTAATCGTGCCTACCGCACGATATTTAAGAATTTATCACATAATCTATTATTATCATTTTCAGAGAGATTTTAAAATTATGTCTTTTAATTTATTTGGTAATCTATAATTGATATTTTCAAATAAATTTTATAATGAAAATGATTTTGTTATTTGATTTTGTTGGTAAACTATAGTTGCAATTTCATAGGGATTTTATAATAAAAATGATTCTTTATCAGCTATTAAATTATAATAAAATGATATGATCTGTCAATTAAGTCACATAAACATAAATTCTTAGATATATTATCTCTGTTAATCATCCCATGGTTGACTTCTCTTTCATCCACACCATTATGCTTTATAATATATATATATATAATATTTCATTAATATTACAAAGATTGGCATGGTAATAACTAGGGTCCACTATTTGGGAGTTGGGAGTTCTACTCTTTTTTCTTCTTCTCTCCCTCTTTCTTTTCTTTGTTTCGATCTTTGATGTTCTGATTTTCCTTTTTCCTTTTTTCGTTTTGTTTGACTGCCCAATTTTTTTTTTATGTGGTTCACTTTCGTGTGGTGGTTGTTAAATTATACCGAATCTTGATATGTGTAAGTTATTTCATTTTTTTTCCCTATTTAACAAGGAATTATTAGGTGTTTTGTATCAACATTAGAAGATCTATTAGGCTTAAGTTAGTATATCTGTCATATTGGAGATGGAAGATATGAGTGTGGAGCTCTATGGGTACTCCTTGGGTGTCAATGCATTTCAAATAGATTTATCGGTATTTGTTTATAATAGATTGTACATATAAGTTGATGTAAAAATTTTACATTATGTTTTGTATATTGATCTATTCCGCTTCTATTCAAAAAATTATTTCACCAATATAAGTCGAGGTAAGAATAACAAATCGGTCTTTAATTCCTCCAATACATTCAGTAATTTTATAAGTATGAATTTGACTTCTAATTAATTCTAGAGGATATTATACGTAAAATTTATGTTGTTAGATTTTTTGATAACTAGATTTTAATTCTCTCCGAATCGTATATTCCGAAGCGTATATATTTTATTCTTAAATACAATAAGCACATGATTCTTTATCCCTAATATGCAGTTGCACATGTACATAAAATAAAATGACGTTGAAACGCATGCGAGTGTTCCTAAGGATAAATAATATTTATAAGAGTGGGTGGATATATTTCTATAAATAGGATTTGCCCCTCACTTTAAAATGATCATGCATAATATTTTTGAGAATTCTCTAAAAAGCTGGCATACTGAGAATTTATTGAACATTGAGAGAAACCTTGATTTAATTAATGAGAAACTATTCTTCCTTCAATTCTTCTAAGAACATGTATACCTAATTTGAGTGTCATATTATCTTGCTGGTGGAAAAACCCACCTTGCTGAAAAAATCAAAAATCAACATCAAGAAAGGTAAATTTCTACTCCATTTAATAATCTTATGCATCAACCACGACCAATAGGAGACATTAATGATTAATTTGTTGACTATAATCAACATATCAAAAATCAAATAATGATTATATATATTCTCTTAATACAAGAAATTATTATATATAATTGAGATATCACATCATAAATTTGATATGTTATCATAAATTAATAGGAATTTTTCAAAAAAAAATAATAATCCAAAATCTATTGCTCCGACAGCAATAGAGACAGCGATGCAGTGTGAATTTTAGCATTGAAAACCGTCAAAAACATTAAGAAAATGTCGGCCACTTCACTGCGCGCCTAATGACGCAAAATTATGACAATAGACAGCTGAATAGTGAAAATGTATCGCTTAAGCACGACTAGATGGCACGTTTTAGAATAACGTAAAAATTACATCAACTGTAAAAGCCACATGTAGTCATTTCCATAGAATCAACAATAAAATTAGCTAAAATGAAATCCATTTTCTTATGAAGATAATTAAAGGCATGCTGTAGCAGAGACTTCAAATCAGATTCTCAAAACCTAATTGGCATGATTGATGAGGATTTAAGAGACGTTTTGCATAACGTGAAAGTAACTAGAGACGATATGCCCGAAATTAGAACAAGCCAAGTTCTAATGAGATGGATTTTATTGGAAAATCATTTTTTTTTTTTTACTTATTGAGTGTATTAAATATTTTAATGAGTGTGTAGAGAAAAAAAAGTTTGATAATTTAAATAGTTTAAGTGAGGATTCATGGATATATTTAAGAATTTACAAAATAAAATTCAAAATTTTAAATGTCTTTAAGTATATAAAGTAATAGAGTATTTAAAAAATAAAAATAAAATACAAACAATCTCATCTTTAATAAAAGCAACTTATTATTATTATTTTTTTACATCACTTCCAAGTAGACCGGGCCGGCGGTTCGGTTCCGAACCGGTTAATTCCGGTTCGGTTCCAGTTCCGGTTTTTTTTTTTTTATTACTTTTTTGAAAATAAAAGTTAAATTACAAATAATTACATTAAATTATTTTTTTGAAAATAATTACAAATAAAATTATGTAAATTACAAATTACGTTAAATTACATTATAATTACACTAAATTACAAATAAAATTCTTATCTAAAAAATTAAAAATATATATTATTGTATAAATTCAAACCGGTTCCAACCGGAGCCGTACGGTTCCGGTTGGAATCGAACGGTTCCAACCGGTTCGGCTATGGGAGGAACCCTAACCGAACCGGTTAGGTTCCGGAACCGGAACCGTTTGGTTCCAATCGGTTCGGTTCCGATTCCGAACCGGAAACTTGGCCGGGTCTACTTCCAAGTATCTATTAGTTATTAGCTAATGGTATCACGTCAGATTTGTAATGTGATACCTTATTGACGTAGAATAAATTTTTCTTTTTTTTAATAAGAAATTTCTATTCTTATTACAATATTAGTATTGAACTTTTTTTATATCTAAAATATTTAATCCATTAAAATAAATGATCTATTTAATTTTTAATTTAACTATTTTGGATTTGAAGAAGAAAAGTTTTAGTACTCATCATAGATTCATAATGTACTCGCTATGTACATTTATTGATGCTAAGATAATAAAATTGATTCACTTAGAAAAAAAAAATTCAAAAAAATTTATCAACCACCAATAAATAAGACATCGCGTGTGATCAAAACAGAAAGAGACATCACATATTCACATGCCACGTTCTTTACGAGACTTCTGGACCTTCTGATTAATTGGCCCAGCATGACATGTCAGTAAAATAAGTCTGGAAAGGATGTGACTTGACAAAAGATTTAAATTTGACTGTTCGATTTTTTAAAGAAAATATAGGACAGTTGCAAATTTTATGTGTTCCATTTAAACTGAGATTGGATAATTTGACGATCGTATTTTTAATTAAAAAAAATATCAGTAAAACACATGTAATAACAGTGAATTAATGACGCAAGCTTTTTTTAACTAGTCTATAAAAGACGTCGTTTGATGATGTAGGGTTCATGATCTGATATTCAAATCTTAAATTCGAATTCAGAGAATGCGCATCTTGGAATAGTTTAGAACAGCCAGAGATTTCACCTATTATATTTAAACCCAAAAGATATAATTTGACGGTGTGATTTTTAACAATTTCAAAAAAATAAAAAATAAAATTTATTTAATTAGGTTGATGAGTATATTATATTATATTTTACTTTAGTTACATTAGTTGTCACTGTCTTTACAAGTTTTTAAGCCAGTGAGCCTGTCCCATGCATAGAACATGGAATTTAAAAATGATGATATAGGTAAGGTATACATATAATTCTGACATATTCCGAAGGAGTTACAAAATTTGATTTTATATCTTATAAGATATGTTATGGTTTTATCATCCAAACTTAGCTAATAGAGAGGCTTTTAAGGCGATCATTCAACTGGCTTGGAGAATAACAAAGGGAATGAAGATTGAAGCCCTAGGTCAGAACGTCTATTTGTTTCGCTTCGGATGTGCGAAGGACCAAAGAAGAGTTATGGTCACTGACCCCTCGTATTTTGAGAACTCTCTGCTAGTTGTTTCACCTCTTATGGGGAATAGTATTGAAAACAGCAAACGTATCAAGGCGATGATAGATGACGAGAATAATAGATTTTCAGAGGTTTCAACGACGAAATGGATGGAGAAAATGGAGGAAACTATGCGAAAAGAAAGGGAAGAAGCTTAGAAGGAGAGAGAATCAATTCAGGTCTTCATGAAGACCATAATGGAGAAGCTGGAAAAGTTGGAAAATGACAAATGAGGAGCAAGCCACAACCAAAGAAATGAGGAGATTACAAGGGGAAAGGCTCGCCTGAGTAGATAGGATCGACGAAAATGAGAGAAGAAGTGCTCATGGGATGAGATCTGTAGTTATTGTTGGAGCTGTACTAGTGGGAAAGCTGTGGGAAGAGGAGGAAGGCAGGCGAACTCCTAAATCCTCCAGCAACAGTCCATGTTTCGCAGAGAGTGACCTGGAACGGTATCAAGGGGAAGGACATGAAGTCCCCAGCTATAGAGTACGCCATAGCAGGAGTGGAAGACGCTTGGAAACCCGAGGTCGTGAGCATGACAGCTCCGAGAACCGGATGAAGAGCTTTCAGAAGGAGATGTGAAAATTGGAAGAAAATATAAAAGACAGCCAATGAATGAGCAAGACATGGGGACTTCGTACCCTTTCACGAAGGAATTCCAATGAGGTTCAGTATGCCCTTCATGGACAGCCAAACGTCATATCACAGACCCCAGGTCTCGTGTTGAGATGTTCGTTTTGTTAATGGAATAGAGTTCAGAAGGATCTGATATTGAAAAAGTAGAAGCTGAAGCTATCTTATCGAGGATGAATGTTGTCGGGAGACTAAAAATTTGACTATTATTATTGTGTCATACACGTTAAATATGGTTAATTTGATACTTGGAAAAACGCATAATGCTGACATCAATAAACGATTGCTTATTCGAATCAGATTTTGAATGAATTTCATTTTCAAAAAACAAAAACAAAAACAAAAACAAATTAAGGAGCAATTACATATATAGTTTGGCCTCAGCGTACACCAAATCATATCAGATCTCGTAAAACAACTGCTTGAATAGCTCCATGTGTTGGGTTTCCAAGTTGATAACCAAATATAAGCTGCCATCATTTTTTGGACTTGGTAAAATATGTATCATTCCGTCCATAACGGTTACCGGCCTAAAAAATATTGGCCTCCCCCATCCGAAATCTGCACCATAGATAGGCATGTGAAACAAGTTTGATATATTCATGTTTGGACACTTAAAAGTGTGTGATCCCCGTTTCAAAACATTTAAATCAGGCTGTTGCTTTAGATAAGCAAGAGCTGATTTCAAATACTCATCATCCATCTTCATTAATGCTTTATGAATTCTTTGTGTGGTAAAATTCAACGATTCCGATTGGATATCACCTGACAAGGCAATTGATGTGCCAGTGAAGATTAAATTGCCAATATATCCGGTAGGAAGTGGTGGATTCAATTTACTCCGTCCATTTAGTGGAATGAGTAATTTGCTTGCTTGATCATTAGACAATCCACGTGCTTTGCACAAGCAACGCCATATATGTGCAGTTAGAATCTCAAACATAGTATGTTTAGTAGTAGGTACATGATTTTCCATTGATTTTGCTTTGAGCTTGTTGAGTTGATCAACTGAGAGATTAAGGATGGCAGAGGAAACAGGTTTAGGATTTGATTGGAAATCATTTTTTTGTGATGGGACATTCATGGTGGGAGGTGGATCGTATTCTATGTGTTCGAATTTAGGAGAGCTCGGGACACCAACACTAATTACCGTCCGATCAAGAAATGGAAGAGTACTAATAGGAACGCCTCGTGTTATTTCAGCCCATGCGTTGAAGAAAGGGAATGTTGAAGATGCATCAGTCAATGTATGGTGCAATTCAATTCCAAGACAAACTCCTCCACACTTGAAATGAGTTACCTAGTGGAAAAAATAAAATAATAATTAAATTCATTTAGACATTGGGTTAATAAATAAAGATATAAATAATTGTACCTGTATGACCAGAAGTGGATAAGAAGATATATCACTGGTGTAATCAACTTTGGGAACAAGCTGCATAAGCTTGGAGCTTGATTCAAAGTCACCAAAATCATCAATAACACAACTTGATTCAGCCTCCATAAATAAGGCTCCCTCAGAATTACAATGTATCTCCATTTTGCCATTCACATCCCTTCCCAATCTTCCAGCCATGGGGTAATATGGCACCAGAACTTTGCTCAAAGCCTCCTTCAGCAAGCCAGCTTCAAAAAAATTGGAAGAATCATTTGGCCTCCGAAAGAAATAAAAACCAGGGATGTGATTCGATGGCACTAAAAAATCCAACTCAGTATTTTGCAGGACATGTTTGGGCGTTTCATTAGCAGGGCGTATGATATTTGACTCCTTTATTTGAACTTCCATTATTTTGTCAAAATGTCACCTTCACCGCCTGCGATTGGCACAAATAAATAAATTAAAATTTAAAATTATTATTGTATTTTCAAGATCGCAGTTTGTGACAAAACACTAGAAAATTATTAATAGAGTGAAATTCATGTCACAGAATTGTTAATAAGTCCACTCTATGTATCTCAAACCACGACAAGGAATTAAAATTTTATTATGATTTTAGTTTTACTTGAAAGAATCTCATTCCATATATATATGTATTAATAATCATGAAATTATTTTTATATTTTTTAATATATTAAAAATAGGAAACTGAAACATACCAGGAATGAGGAAAAAAAGTCACCGTGCAAAATTTGAGAGGCAGATAGTCATCGAGATATGGTGAGCGGAACAAGTGAATTTATAGGAGATCATGAGAAGTTGTGGTTGGTACTTCGTGCACAAACTGCAATTATAGATTACCTACCTCAAGGTATAATTACAACATGTTATTTTATATTATTCTCTTTATTATTTTTTATGGCATTTAATGACACTAATTCTTCCCAGTTTTGAGTTTTAACGTCCATTTCCCCATCGGAAAAATTTGACAATGAATTCAATATAAAACCCAAAATATGAAAAAAGAATTTGATAAATGGTCATTAAAGTCTCATAGGATGTGATTTTGTAGTAAAAAATTTATAATTTTATTATTAAGTCATGAGATTGAGTTAATTAGTATATATATATTTTTTTATAAGAATTTGACATAAATAAAAAAAGAAAATTGATCATCACCCCCTCCTGACACCACCTGCCATCTCCCCCTCATTTGTCCCCTAGTGCTTTTACCACAATATCCCTTATATTGTGTTAAATGACTCTCTCAATTATTATACATGATAAAATTTATATATTTATATATTAATTTAAAAATAATTAAATACTAATTATAACTCTCTTTTATCATTTTATAAATTATTTTATAATTTTGTAATTTTATGATTTTTGTTAATAAATATTACAATATCTATTAATTTATTTTTTGATTCAATTTTTAATTTAATTAATACTACTTATGTATTAAAAAAATATAATTTAGTCAAATTAAATGTATAAAATAAATTTTTTGATAGTCTATTTGTTTAATAAATCTAAAATATTTATTAAAAAACTTTTTTTAAAAAAATTACATTATTAAAAGTAGTGTTGATTTTGATTTTGATTTTATATATTCTTTATTAAAAATTGTTTGTCTTATTTAATTTTGTAAATCAGTATCCATATATACTTTTACTTTTTTTTAAAAAAAATATATTTTATTAAATGTTCTAGTATCCATATTTACTTTTACTTTTTTTTAAAAAAAATATTTTATTAAATGTTAGTAGTATCCATATTTTTTTAAAAGTTATTTTTCTAATAAACATGATAATATTTTTATAATACATAAGTAGTGTTAAATAAATTAAAAATTAATAAAAAAATTAAATGAATAAATGAACACAAAATAAATAACAATAAATATGAAATTTGTAATATTTATTAAAAAAATATAAAAATATATATATAAAGACCAAAAAATATAAATTTAAAAAAATTATAAAATTATAAAATAAAAAAATGTAATTACTAAATAAATATAAATATATATGTTATTTATATATTTATATATATATACTTATATTATGAAATATCTAAATAAAGAATTTTTATTTAAGTGAGAGTATTTCCGTCATTTCCGAGGGAGACATAGGAAGGACTGCTGTCAGAGGGGTGGGAAGATCAGCCCTCATAAAAAAATTACTTATTCTATTTAATCTCAGATATGATGATTAGACGGTACGATTTTAAATATATTTTAAAAAATAAACGTTCACGGACTTCGCTAAATGGACTCTGACAATATTATTGATCAAATTTTAAAATGAGAACTGTACTTTTAATTTTTACCCAGCTCCCCCGAGTAGCCTTCAATAATTAAAATGTGACAGTGAATAGTTGGCTTCAATAATTAAAATGTGACAGTGACTACCTTTTTGGCTTTTTATGCTACCACAAAAAAATCTTTCAATGCGATCCATAAGAGTGCTATTTTTCCCCTTCCTCTAACATAAGTTCATGTGATCAAAAATTACTCTTACATTTATAGATATTTTAAAACAAGAATCATTATAGATATTTTTTGAATAAAAAAATGAGTAAAAATTACTCTTATATTTAAAATATTAATGTTTTCTCCATAATTCAATGCTGAAAAAGACACGACAATGACGTGACATAAATGTCTTGTGCATGACTTGTGGAAAAGACACCATTCTTATCCACTATATTTTGGATCCAGCTATTTGCATCGATTCACAACTTACTAGTTGTATTTGTTTGGATAATTATACCCCTTCTGTCCAAATGTATTTTACTTGGACATGGTTGTTTCAAAAGTGATGTACGGGATCATTTCTAAATGTCCCGTATGATGTGATTTAGTGGTATAAGATTCAGATTTCACGTTGAAGTTTTGGGTTTGAATTCAGAGAATGCGTTTATTGAAAAAATCTGAGACAACCACAGATTTTACCAGTTCCGCTTAAATCTAAATTGAGTGATTTAACTGTAGAATTTCTAACGATTAAAAAAAAAAATCTAAATAGATCTAATACATATATATATATCTATATATATATATATATATATATATAATATATATATATATATATTTTGGAAAAAGTACAAGTGTCTGTTTGGTTTTATTTTCATTAGAATTTTTTTAAATTAAAAAAAAAAAAGTTATCTTTTTTCTAATAGTAAAAACTCAAAATTAACCTTTTAATAGTAGAGTTTGAAATTTTTGTAAAAGTATTAAATTGTCTAAAATAAATTTATTTAATTTAACAAAATTATTTCATTTCTCAATAAATTTTAAAAAACTTGTGTAGTAAAATAATTTTACCTTTTTTTTATAAAAGTTTTCACTCAATAACACTTAAATTTTTTTTTCAAAAATTATACTACTAAATATTATACTAATAAATATCTATTAAAATTTATAGTAATACTAATAAAATTATATTAAACTGACACTAATATTCTTATGATTTTCAAAATAATTTACCAATTGTTTTTTATGGTGGGATAATTTTCTCACATAACAAGAAAGAATGCAAATTTTAACATTATCACAATTGAATTTTAATGCTACTGAAGATTTTTACATTATCACAATTGAATATTGTGAGTTCCATTTTTATTGGCATGTGTCCGTGACAAAACAAGTTCAATTGAGTTGTAATCTTTCATGAAGATCTTTGTGCAATTGGACTGGTTTCTGGCTGCTGTGCATCAGACATGCGTTCGTGGTGCGTTCATTGCAGTGTTCGAACGATTGGCGTTAGTGCTGCGTTCGTTTTTGGGTTCGAACGTGTGGCGTTAGTGGCACGTTCTTTATTGGGTTCGAACGGGAGCATTACAGAGAGCAAACGTTCGAGTCAAGTTCTTGGTGGGTTCGAACGAGATCATTCCAGAGAGCATCCGTTCGTTGTGCGTTCGATGGCCGTTCGAACGAGTCTTTCCAGTGGGCACGCGTTCGTGAAGCGTTCGATAAACCGTTCGAACGCCAGTCGCATATGAACGCATTTTTGGCCTGCAAAACCCTAGTTTTTCACCCTACCTATAAATATAACCCTTAGCCTCAATTCTCATTAGTTGAAACACATTCCTTTTTAGCCAATACCTATCAAAGCTTTCAACTCTTATTTGATTCCACCATTGAAGACTTTTTATCTCCTTGTCTTCTTCATTGATGGTGTGAATGTTTCTTTGTTAAACCTTCAACACAACTTAACCCAAAATCCCTAATCATTTAGAGTTCTTTAGGATGAGTTTTGGTAGTCAGAGTTCCGGCGTCATTGGTGATATAATCTACTCAGAGACTTCAGAGGTTCTGAAGAAAACCGTGGGTCGCGGGCTTGAGGAGTTGCCTTGAGTTCTTGCAGTATTGAGGTACTTGAGTCGGTGGAGTTGCCACCATAGGTCTTGACCATCGCTGTAAGTTATTCTCTATACAGTGGATTCGGGTGGTAGCCTATACCCGGAGTGGTTTTTTACTCGCAAGAGTTTTTCACTTCGTCACCAAAATTTTCGTGTTGAATTTTGTGTGATTGATTTACTTTTCCGCAATTTCTATTATTGATTAATATTGTGGATTTTATTGTTGTTGGTTGATTTGGTAATTGCCTGTCTCAATTCTATAGTAGCAGTAATTAGGACTTGTCATATTTATTGCTTGTAATTCCGCATAGGGTCAGAACCTAAGGTAACCCCGAATTTTCAAATATTATATATTAAGTGTTTGTTTGATATGTCTTCTAATAAAGATAAATTAATTTTTTTAATCTCTGAAGTTTTTTCAAATTTGTTGATGATCTTTGATTGAATTTTAAATAGAACTTTGAGGATTAAAAAAATTATTTTATCTCTACTAGTAAAAACTTAAATTTTGGGATTTTAGGAGTAGAGTTTCAAAAGCGATTTTAAAAATTTAAATTGTCCATAATGTCTTTATTTAATTTAACAATATTATTTCATTTCTTACATAATAAAACTTAAAAATACTTGTTCAATAAAGTAATTTTATAATATTGAATAAAAATTCTCACTTACAATTAAACAACAATTTTTTTTTTATCAAAAATTCTATTTCTAAAAAATCTATTAATAAAAAATTTATTCTAAGAAACTCTATTTAAAAAATTATATTAAACGGACCCTGAATGTGTTATTAAATATATGGCAGATGTTAAATTTAATTTTTTTTAGATTAACCAATATTTTCTATGGTAAAATAATCTTTTTGAATAGATTCTAACTTTGTTAACATCCTAGTGAAAAACAAACATTTTTAAAGATTTCGAGAGGAAAAATTATTACTTTCAAAAAATTTCAATTTTTTTTTTTTAAATATAGGTTTAACTTCGAGTTAAATAATGATATTTTTTTCAAATGAAAAGAAGAATCTCGAACATTCTTAAGTAGGACTCATCTACCATATCCTAGCGTATTTCATAATTTTAGTTCAAATATGAAAATTCTGTCAAATTAATTATATATTTATTAATAAAATTTATATATTTAATAATTTAAATTATATATTCAATGTTAAAATAGCACGTCCTCTAAAATAATGTCAGTCATGCCAGATATTATAAAATCTGTGACTGGAAATTGACGGGAGCATCAAAGTGATTGGCCCATTGTGAAAAGTTTTGAAATGACAACAGCCACATATTATGACAAAAAATGTGGTGGGATTTTCTTGCGTGAAACTCATTTACTCCTTTCTGGATGTTTATGTGCTCAGTCGTAAGGTAAGATAAGATATTAGGAAATAAAATAAAGTAATTTATTTTATTCTGTTTGAGAATATAATACGATAAAATAATAATTTAATAATATTGATATATTTATAAAGTGATTATTTATTCTCAAATATAGAAATATCGAAATAATAAAAATAGTATGATAAGTTCGAGATCGAATCATATGTAATAGATTGAATAAAATAAAATAATATTTTGAGTAAAAATAAAAATGATGAATTGAATGGAGTGATAAACAATTTTAAATTGAACTATAACAATAAATAAAATATCGGGATTATGAGATCCACTCTTGATATTTCAAATTTAAAGAGATCTTAATTTTTATAATATATAAAGTATGATAATTGAATGCAAGATAAGATAATAGAAAATAAAATAAATTTATTTATTTATTATGTTTGAGAATATGATATGGTAAAATAATGATTCAATAATATTATTGTGTGTTGGTTGGAATTTTATAAGGTAAGATAAAGGTAAAATTAATTTAAAAAACTACATTAAAATCATGAAAACACTTCGATTTAAAGTGTTATGAATAATATAGTAACATGGACTTTCATCCAATGAAATTACTCTCGCTAACCAAATGTTTCTTTTAGGGATATATTAATGAGTGTCTTAAGTGTATTCATCAGAAATATATTTTAGGAAAATTTCGATGGAAAAAAAGAAAAATATACTAATATTTTGATAAATTTTTATTTTTGATAAAAATAATATCAAATTTTTTTAAAATTAATTTTTAATGAATATCCAAAAAAAGAAAAAAAAAACATCATTTTTTTATTTTACTATATCTTACCCCTCTGTCTCAAATCTCGAAACAAACAAAGGGTCAATGACAAAATAGGACATGACTAGGCTACCAGTAGGTTTAGTCATTCAGTTTAGCCATTCATTAGATTCCCATTTAATATAGAAAACTACTACTCCCACCCCTCCTGACAGGCGCCCCTCTTATCTTCCCGGAAATTTCAAATTTACCCCCTGACATATATAAATGCGCCCTAGTATATCTTTATTTTTTTCTAATTATGCGCACTGACATAACTTCAAAGTAAAAAAATTTGTTCGGTCCAATCCGAAAATTATTTTAAAAAAACTGAATTTATGACAATTTTTAACCTGCATTATGTTAGAAATTTAGGTAAAAGTATTTCAAAATTGATCAGTTTTACATTTTTGTCTATTTTTTATTTGTTTAATAAATATTACAAATTTAGTATTTATTAATTTAATTTTTTGATTATTTTTTAATTTAATTAAAAATATTTATGTATCAAAAAAATATAATTTTATCAAAAAAATCAGTTTATAAAATAAATTTTGATTACTTTATTAAAAATTGTTTGTCTTATTTAATTTCGTAAGTCATTATCCATATTTAATTTTACTTTATTAAAAGTAGTGTAGATTCTGATTCTGAATTTATTTATTTTTTATTAAAAGTTGTTTATCTTATTTAATTTCGTTAGTCAGTATCCATATCTACTTTTACTTTATTAAAAAGTTGTTTTAAATAAGTGTATATATATATTGGGGGAGTGGATTTTTATAAAAAAAAAAAGAGACAATTTCGACATTTTTAGTATGAGAGAGAAGGTGTAAGTTTTGGGGGTGGGAGTAGTAGCCCCTTCCATATATGAGATTAAAACTCAATATTAAATATAATAAAAAATTTATTAAACCTATTATATAACCATTCTATAAGCAATAATGGACATTGAATATTAAGTTTTTTTGACATTTGGGATGCGATTTAAGACTGATTTGACTTATAAATTTTATAATATTGACCTAAAATTTGAATATAAATATGAGAAAATAAACATATAAATATTACTAACCTAAAATTTACGAGCAATATTGTAAAATTTTGGATATTAATAATGAAAATATGACATTTAACATGAATTTTATAACATTAATATGAAATGCGAGTGTAAAACATGAAAATTGCAGTAATAAATTCAAAATTATTATCCACCTGAATTTTTATATCATTAATATGAAATTTAGATATCAACATGAAATCAAATTTCTTTTCATATTTATTCTCTTATTGATATTATATTATTTGATTAATATTATATTATTTTCATAATAATAATAATTATTATTATTATTATTTTCATAATAATAATAATAATTATTATTATTATTACTTTATTAAATTCATGCTTTAATATATTATGTACACCGGTCCCGTCCAGTATAAAAAACCATCCGTATAATTTGGTATCAGGGCATGTAGAAAATACTGCAGATAATACGCAACTGCTTATAAATAGAATCCCTGGATTCATAAACAATCAAGGTCAAAGAATTCAAATAACAGAAAATCAAGTTAGACAAATATTGCATAATAGATTTAGAACTAGATTCGTCATAACTCCAGATGAAATAGAAGCAGAAACACTCATAAGATTAAATATGAAACGAGACTTATACACCTTTCTTAAAGGATTAGACAATTTTGAAATTAAAAATTTAAAGGATTTTGAAAATTTTAATAAAAAACTTAAGGTTTTTAAGACTAAGATAAGTTCTAAACCTGAAAATATAGAAAATAGATTAAAAATCATAATGATTGATAATATTTTAAAAGCAAATGAACAAGAAAGAATAATATTTGTTGTCTCAGATAAAAAGATAAAAATGAATGAGTATAGTTTAAACAAATTAAACATACAAGGAAAAATTAGGAATTTTATGTACTCATTAGAACAATTAACAATTGATGATATTAATGATTTACTGTCATTTGAAGGACAACTTGTATAATTAAAAAATCAACTTGAAAAGGTAAATAATAACATAGAAATAAATATGAAAATAAACATGATAAATGGAATATTAGAAGCTACAACAAAAGAAGCATTCTGGTATTTTAATATGAGTATAAAAAGAAAAACTGATGATGAAGCATCCAGTTCAAACAAAAAATCCAAGAATGGATAATCTAAATAAACATGATAAAAGAACAATTGTAAATTGTATAAAAGAAAACATTGAACAAAAAATAAATAAAAATTACGAATATTTAAAAACAAAAAGATTAGGTCCATCAAAAATAGCACATTTTCTTTTAAATAAAAATCATAAATTAAAAAGGGATATGAATAACCTAGAAGAAGCCATATATCCAGAACATAAATGGAATGTCGATTAAATTTGAAAGGTATATCGGATGGAAACCCAGATGTAAATTCCATAGCTGAACCCAAATGGGCAGTAGTATGGTCTGCACTTGGGTGTAACAATTCCACGTACCTATGAAATTAAAATGACTAGTTTTATAACAAATACAATGACAAGTGTAATAGAACAAATTAATCAAAAAACCGATAGAATATTACAAAAGTTAGATGATCTTGAAAAAAGAATCATTGATATAGAAATTACAATAATTTCAGTTGAAAAATAATTAGAAAATAAAAATAAATCTTCAAAAAGAAATAAAAAATTAATTAGAATAAGAAATAAGGAACCACTTAAATTAGAAAATGTGAGTTACCAAAAATGAAGCTTTGATGAATGGATTTATAATACTCAATTACCCAAAATTAGAGAAGAACTAGAATCTATCAATAATTTAAGGAAAGAAAACCTTATATTAAAAGAGAATCTCTCAAAAAATAAGAAAAATAGAAAATCAGATGAAAAACTCAAATCAAAAGAAGAATCAAGCTCAAATGGAGAGTCAAATTGAATAATTAATTTTTGACCTACAAGAATTAGAATTAGAACCTAAAGTTTATGTAGATGAAGTTATAGGTCAAACAGAAGGACCATCAGCAATAAAAACTGAAAAATTAAATGATCCAGAAGCAAGTACTTCTAGGAAAAATAAAGTAGGATTTCAAAATCATCTAGGAATGTCAGGAATAATGAGTAAAAATAAAAATTTAGGAGGAGAAAAATGGTCAAGTCAATTTATACCAAAAAAATCAGGGGTTATTTACGTCTCACTACTAAAGTTATGATCAAATAACAATTGGGTACTATGAATATTAACATATTACATTTTACTACTAAACTTATAAAAATTTAACATTTTACTACTTTTCCATCCAAACCGTTAGTTGACCATGACATCATATTGACATCTTAAGGATAAAAGAGTCTTAACACACACATTATTATAAATTATAAATATTATAATCAACGGTGGTAATCGTACGGCTGAATATTGGAAATAATGATTTTTGAGTATATCTCTTTTATCGTTATACTTTAAAGTATTTTGGTTATTATGAGAATTTTAATTATTAAATTATTTGGTAAATTAAATTCTTTATTTTATTGGGTTATATGGATAATTTAGAGATTGAAGTATTTTTATAAATGTGATTGTTGATTGTATTTATTTTAGTGTTATTTATAAGATTTAGATATGTTTTTTAAAGGGTATAATTATAATTTTCACTTTTATTTTATTTGGAAGATAAAACAATCTTTTTAAAGGTCAACTGACGGTCAACTAACGGTTTGGATGGAAAAGTAGTAAAATGTTAAATTTTTATAAGTTTAGTAGTAAAATGTAATATGTTAATATTCATAGTACCCAATTGTTATTTGATCATAACTTTTGTAGTAAAACGTAAATAACCCAAAAATCAGATGAACAACCTATACCCCCTAATGGTATGTATTTAAAATTAGATTGTGAAATAGATACAAAAGAAGCACTTTTAAATTGGGCAAATTCCATGGAATATTTCCTTATTTATTTCGCTACTGATGAATAAAATAGTGTAAATTTTGCAATGACATGTGATACATTTAGAGGAAATGTAAGAAATTGGTGGTTTGGGATTTCAACCAACACCAGGAATATAATTAAAACCAATGTGGTTATGGCATTTGATAATTCTATAGAAGAAGGAATTCGTGTTGCTGCAACATATATAGCAAGTGAATTTTTGGGAATAGATACAGTGGAACATGCAACTAATGTTAGAATTAAAGAAAGACAAAAAGCTAAATTATCTATGCAAAAATTAAGTATTTGTAAAATGTGTTTTATAAACGAATATACATGTGAATTTCAAAAATATTATTATAGATATTTTGATAGTAATTTACAATTAGACCACTATAGGGATCTCTACTACATGAAATTACCTACACCATGGGATAGTTATTTTATGGAAGAATATCCAAAATATTTAAGAAACACCGAAGGAGTACCAGATACTTTTGGAAGTAGAATTGCATTCTTAAAACAAAGGTTAGAAGACCTATGCTATCAAAGAAGACTTTTAAATAAAAGTAGGAAAACTAGTATAGCCTTGTGCTGTGATAAAACTAATATGCCCACACAATGTGGATGTGAATTAAGAACATATACTAGAAGAAAAAGGAGGAAAATCTCGAACAAAAAGATTAAAAAGTACAGAAAATTTAATAAAAATAAAATAAAACCAAAAATAAAATATTTTAAAAGAAAAAAAAAACCTAAAAATGTAGAAGGGAAAAATAAAAGAAATAAACAACCTAAGTCTAGGTGTGAATGTTGGAACTGTGGAGAAACATGACAAGAAAAAAGTCAGAGTCTTAGTATAAGACTTTAAAAAGATAGAATCAGAAATAAGTGAAATTGAAATTGACAATTTAAGTACAGAAGAATCGGAAATTTTTGAAATATATTATGATACATCTAGTGATTATGAATAAAGATAAAGAAATAATAGACGAGGAGGTCATATATCATTTAGAAATTGAAGAAAATTATGAAGAATATTCAATGTGTGCTACTTTTGATAATAAAAAGTTAGGAAAAATAGAAAAATTAGAATTAAATTTAAAACATCCATCTAATTTAATGATGAAACTAAGAGGAATGTACTTAAGACAAAGAATTGCCATACACGAATATCAAGAATTAGAAAGAAGTGTAGATATTACACATACTAAATGGAATATAAAGTTAAATCTATTAACACAAACTAGTGTAAATGAAATTATGAGAAAATTAACTCCTAAGAAAAGAGAAAAAAATTAGATATGTTTACCTAGCTGGTATTCAAATACTATTCAAATCTCTATTTAAAGAAGGAATAGACAGTCCAATCGTGATTAGTCTATTTGATGAAAGGTTTTATAATGTAAAAGACGCCCATTTAGGAACTGTAGAATGCAACTTAGCCTATAAAAAACTTTTGTTTACATGTTACCCTAAATATTGTATCGATATCAAGGATAAAAACTTCAATGATGCTTTAAGTCTTCATTTTGAATTATTAAAAGATAAATTTATTAAACCAGGAAATAAAGTTATGAGTGTTTATTACTTAGCCTTATTCTCCTTAAGTAACACCAACTATGGTGAAACATATTCAAATAAACAATTTATTGAAATTTCTGAAGAATGTTCATAAGTTAGTCAAATAAGGGAACCCCTTTTACAAGAAATCAATATTCCTGATAATTATAAAATAAAATTTGGAAAAATTCCAAATCTAGAAGAAGGAAGTTCTTCATATGAAGAACTTATCCCAATAAAATATAAAAATAATGAATTAATTGTATCAAAAGGAAGGAGAAGTTTTGATACAACAATAAAAGATAAAATTATAACTCCAAACTTCTCTAAACTTAAAAGAAGTTATAGTTACATAGAAGTTAAAAGACATGCACCAATCTTAAGAATAAATGGTGAATATTTTAACGGAATAGAAGGAGTTAAAAGATCCTATATATTAATTGACACAAGAGCAAGTAATTGTCATATTGCTAAAGAAAAAACTTTAATTTAAAAACTCAAGTGGTAGAACCATATGAGTATAAAATTTTTGATAGAACAATATTTAAATGTAACCAGATAGCAATTGTACCAATTATACTTGAAAATCATGAAATAGCAGTACCTTGCTATATGGATAGTGAAATGGAAGAAGGAACATATCATGTTCTTCTAGGAAATTCCTTTTTAGATTATAAAATAACCAAAGAAGGTTTTGAATTTTCAAATGAAGGGGAAATTATATTTTGTCCCAGAATTAAAGATGCCTAATGAAATTAAATTTCCTTTGTCAGTATACATCCAAGTTGGATTAATAGATATTAATATTACAACATGTGCGTTGATAGATACTGGATCAGAAATTACATTAGTCAAATCTTTCCTCCGGAAAGGATGGCTTACAATAAAAAACCTTTAACAATTCAATGAATCACTGGCAATTCCAGTATAACACAATTCAGTAATAATTTACCAATCCTTTTTTGAAGTAAAATTATATCGATTAAACGTGCATATGCTTACGACAAATTAGAAGTAGATATGCTTATTGGAAATGATTTTGTGCAACAGTTTGCTCAGTATGGACAAACTTTGTACATGATTACATTAAAAACACCATGTGGACATTTAATCAAACTCCCTCGTGAGTTTAAACCATTCAGAGTTCAGCCAGCCCAACGTGGTGATGAATTGATATGGATACGATTAGAAATCATAATTGTAAAAGAACTAAAAAACATATTCATTGTTTAGAAGAGTCACACTTGACTATCGAAGAAGTAAAAAAGGCAATTGCCGAAAATTATGGAGAAAATCCAATAGAAAAATGGGACATTAAAAAAGAATATACAGAAATAAAATTAATCGACCCAACTACTATAATAAGGGTGAAACCTATTGTAAAATGTGAAGCCTTATCATCCGTTGGATAAGGGACACGTGGCGCAATCCTTGCCGTTGTCTCAATTACATGTATTTGCTCATCTTATATAAAGGGCACTTAGGTTGAGAATTAGATAAGAGGTTTTTTTTATTTGTATTTCCTTAATAATTGGCTAAGTGTTAAGCCTATTTCCTAAGTCCAAGTTAGTGTAATTTTCAATTGGAATTTGAGAGATTGTCACTTTTAGAGATTAGGGTTCTTTGTGAGATTTGGGGAATTACAATTTGTAAACGGATTCAAGATTCCGTGTGTAATCTTGAAATTGATTAGTGCTGCGAGCTCCCTATTCAGGAGTTCAACGTGGATGTAGTCGGGAATTTTTCCGGCGAACCACGGTAAAAATCGTGCATTCTTGATTGATTGATTTGACGATTTTGCGACAAAAATTAACAATTGGTACCAGAGCCATGCCCCTGTGTTAGCCATGTGGATGAATCCTCGGAATATCGAACAAAGGTGGTGAGCCCCGATCGTGATCCATGAGTGCTCGGTTAGACAGGCGGTGTGCTCTGGTCTTCATGGAGTGGACGAATGAATGATCGTTTGAGGGGAGGCTCAGTTGTCCTTTGTGGTCCTTTGTTCGAGGGGAGGATTGTTGGGTGTGCAAACAAAGTCCCAAAGTCCCACATTGGTTAGATATGGGGAAGATCATGGGTATATAAGGATGGACATGTATCTTCATTGGTATGAGGCCTTTTGGGTATAACCCAAGAGCAAATTCATGAGGGCTTAGGCCCAAAGTGGACAATATCATACCAATGTGGAGATAGGTGATGTCCTAGGTTCCTTACACCTATGTTATATAATGCAGAAAATAAAGATGAATTTAATAAACAAATTAGAGAATTAATGGAACTTAAGCCTATAAAACATTGTAAAAGTCCACACAGCAGTCAAGCCTTTATGGATAGAAATCATGCTGAAATAAAACGAGGAAAATCTCGAATGGTAATCAACTATAAAGAATTGAATAAAGCAATAAAATTCGACGGATATTTTATACCTAATAAAAACGTCTTAATCAACCTTGCCAAACGAAAAAATTATTATTTAAAATTTGATTGTAAATCGGGGTTTTGGCAAATAAAATTAACTGTCGAATCAGTACCCTTAATAGCATTCAGTACACCAAATGGTCATTATGAATGGTTAGTAATGCCTTTTGGATTAAAAAATGCACCCCAAATTTATCAAAGAAAAATGGATAAAATCTTTAGTAAAAATAACAACTACATGTTAGTCTATGTTGATGACATTTTAGTCTGTTCAGAAACATATGAAGAACATATTAAACATCTAAAACATTTCTCTGCAATCTGTAAAAATAATGGAATTATTCTATCACAGAAAAAAGCTGAAATAAAAAAGAATGAGATAGATTTTTTAGGATTAACAATTTGTTCGAATGGGATTAAATTACAACCCCATATATCTGAAAAAATAAAAGAATTTCCTGATATTTTATCTGATAGAAAAATAATTCAAAATTTTTTAGGATGTTTAAATTACTCAGAAAGCTTTATTCCCAACTTAGCTAAAAAACGTGCTATACTGCAAAAACTTTTAAAGAAAAATAATACAAAAGGATGGACTGTAGAACATACAAAAACAGTAAAAAGATTAAAAGAAGAATGTAAAGATTTACCAAAATTAAGACTACCTGAAGATTCAGATAATCTTATTGTTCAAACAGATGCGTCTGATTTATATTGGGCTGCATTATTAAAAACTGACATTGGAGAAATTTGTAAATATACAAGTGGTACATTTAACTCAGCTGAAATAAATTATTCAACAAATGAAAAATGAATTATTGGCAATAGTCCGTGGAATTAGAAAATTTACTTTATTTCTTTTACCAAAAGAATTTATAGTTGAAACAGATAATACCCAAGTAAATGGATTAATCTTCAACAAATTGCCTCAATAACCTCAGTTTCGAAGGTTACAAAGATGGCAATTAATATTAAGCTTTTATAATTTTAAGATCAACCACATTAAAGGATCTGATAATTTTCTTGCTGATTATTTAATCTGGAATCTAGACTTCAATGGAAGGTGAATTAATTAAAAGGTTAAATGAAATATATGAAAAGGCAGCAGTCATTGATAAGGAACAAAAGCATGTGAAAGAAGAACTTGAAGTCTTTGTTGAAAGATGTCAAAGAGACATGAACACCCTCACCCAAAAAATGGGATCAATCACAACTCAAAATCAAAATCTATTTGATTCTCTTGATGAATTTGGTAGAGAATTTGAATTCTACATAAATAATGTGGCTAGTCCTCCAACTACGCCATTAAGAGAAGATCTCAACCGAGATATACATGCACAAACACCTCAAAAGTTTGAAAAATGAGAAGAGAGTAGATCATTTGTTATCTCAGGCGACTTACAGCCTAAAGTAAATATTGAAATTCCTCAAACACCCGCACCAGTCTCAGGTGTAAAAATTCAAACAGAAGAAACTTCTTTTCGTCCAAACTATTCTGGACAAAAAACTTATTCTGTTGGTGGATCAAGTAGCTCTGCTACAAAAACTTTTGAATTTCAAAGAAAAAAACAGGTCACATTTTTCGTCGATGAACCTATTTTACACTCTTGGGAAAAAGAGTATGCTGAATTTGCTAAAACTGTTTATGAGCTCAATCAAAGGCATACTTTTCTTAAAATGATTGAAAAGTGGAGTATTTACCCAAGAATTACTTGTATTCCAGAAGCCTCTCCAGGTTTTATAAAAAAACTTGCAAATTATGGATTTTTAGATAGGTTTTATTCTTCTGATGATTTAAAAGAAATTGATGAATTTGATCCAGAATTTAAAAGAATCATAAAAAACTTTTCTCAAGGAGAAAGTATTTATCTTTGATTTTATTCAATCAGTCTTGAATTAGATGGTCAAACCATTTTTGAAACTTTTCATTTCATAACTATGGGATTTGCAACAAGTACACAACTGAGGGCATCATATCATGAGTTTAAACAACCACTCATCAACAAAAAATGGATCCGATATAGAAGAGCCTTAGGCATCAAAGTTATTAATAAACTTCTAGAAGATTTCTACCTCCGAGGTTTTAAAGTCTATGAAGAAGGAAGAAATTGGATGATCGTCATGCAAATGGAAGATGGACACAGATTCAAGAGGATTTGTGATAAACTTATGCTAGGCAACATGGACCAATGGCCTGGAAATCCAGAGACAATCCAAGAGGTGTGTCGCCTTATGAAACATCAGCATCAAGCACCATATATGGTGGCCCCCATTCCAAGATGAAAATTTGAAAGATGTGACCCAAGTGGGAATCAAAAGGAGGATGTCACTCGAAAGAGTAATTATTAAAGTGCTCAGCACATCAAACTGTCTGCTATTTGTCTGCCAATTAAACTGTCGGCACCACAAGAGTATGACACGAATCAAAGATCTCAATTATCAAAGCGTCGGCACCATGAATCTCTTTCAGGTGTCTTTGCTTCAAATTCAAGGCTTATCTCCAAGGGCTTATAAAAGAAAGAGAAAATAGAAGGATGAGGCATCAGTTTTTTGAGTCTTTCTTTGAGAATTCCAAAACACTTGTTTCTATGAGTTCTCTGTAAACCTTTTAAGGGAGTAAGGAAAGCTTCCATTACACATGGAGTTTTGCTTATATTGTATTATAAATAAATATCAATAAAATAAATATGTTTACTTTAAATTGTCTTTCAAATGTCAAAGTATTGAGAGTTTATATCCCAAGAGTACAGTGAGCCACCGTCTTAGACTGAAGAATGCCATGAAGCCATGGAGGCGTAAGGCGAATAGTCAAAAAGACAATCAGCGAAGGTCACCTCTAAAGAGATAAATTCAAAATAGGTTGAAAAACGGAAGCGAGGTAAGGCCAAAACATTTATTTCGTTGTTATTATTATTATTAGCAATGGCCGAAAAAATGAAGTGTATTAGAAATTATTCATTTTTTGAATAATTGGAAATACCGTCGGTCAAACCACTATTTATTTACTTAAGTGAAGCAGGTAAAATCATCGGCTGTCCCAAATTCTCACAATAAACACATTTTCTAGATTCAAACTCAAGACTTTAAGGTGAGATTTCGAACCTTACACCACTAAGGCCCAAGCCACGTCCACCGGGGATGAAATTTTTCATTATTATCCTACAATTATTATTGTTAAATCGAAGCAGAATTTTGAATTTTGAAATTTTTCTACTCACCCTCATTAATTATAGGTGTTATTTCTATTTTAAAGACAACTCTTATAAAATAAAAGATAATGGTAACGGGTGTTCTAAAAATATTATTAAGAATATATTTTAGAAAAAAATTGATTGGAAAAAGCAAAAAAAAATATTGATTTGGTAATTTTTTCAATTTTTCATAAAATTAATATCAAAATTAATCTAAAATGAATTCATAATAAATGCCATAAAGACACTTGTTAGGTAGCATAACTTTGGGGGTAGTTGTGGATGAGCTTGTACTTGTGGTTAGTACTACTTTTAAATTTTTTATTAACATCCACTCTTTGATACTAAAATTCCAATTATACCCTTTTGTACACCTGCAACTCTGCAAGGCGCTTTCATATCTCTATTCCTTTAATTTATTTATTTGCCCAAAACGACTCTTACAATATTTATCTACGAAACTACTCTCAATTTCAAAAGAAGCCATGCAATTTTAAGATTGTTTTTTCCTCCAAATATCATGCAGGGCATCTCTCTCTAGTGCAAAATATATCAATCATGTAAAAACCAAATGGCTTTTGTCATCTTTATCATCTATTAAATTTTAATTTGTCTGTCGAATTATCGCTCTCATCCAAATTTAAATTTAAATCAATCTTTATATTCATAGATACCCAAAAAAAAATACGAAAAAAATACAATGAAGTATGTTTTCATGATAGAATAAGTGTGTTGTAATTAAACTCTAATGATTTGGGTATTTCAAAATGCTCTTTAATTTTTTGAACGGGTTTATTCCGGAATTAGTTATATTTAAAGTATTATCATTATGGATCTTCGTGATTATCATGTAATTCTTAACAGTAATATTCTAAAATAAGATTTATTCCAAAAGTCCATTAAAAATGCTTTGCAACTCCATGGTTTTTTTGAACATTGAGAGTTGTAGTCGAAAATAGGGATGACGGAAAATCTCGAATCCTGGTAGAATTCTTGGTTCGATCGGAATTTGAGAGGAAAAATCATCACAAATAAAACTATCAATCGAATTCAAGACGATTTTATACCAAATAAAAACTAGGACGAAAAATTATTTTGAATTCCAAATTTAATCTGAAATGTCTCAAATCTATATCGGTATTTAGGATCCCGAATCAATCAATTTGGACGATTCTTCTCCCGATTAACAAAACTAATCTAGATACAAAATAATTTTTCGTCTTAAATTAAAATTGGGATGGTAGGGATGAGATTCGGTCAAGACGACCCGATTGGCAATCCTATTGAAAGATGAGGAACGTCATATGAGTTTTGGATAAATAAATAAATAAAAGGAGTGGTGATGTTCCTAGTAGTTCAGATAGCAATGATGTGTATTGGAAATTCATTTGGGGTAGCTTGCTTCCGGAAAAGGTTAAGCTTTTTTTATGGAGAGTGGCAGTTGATCTACTGCCCACTGCCGAAAACCTTGCTAAGAAGATGGTGGTGAAAGACCCTAGATGTCTTAGATGTGGAATAGCAATTGAAACAACTTTTCATGCCATTTTTCAGTGTAAGCATGCTCGGAGAATTTGGAAACTATCTCAGATTTTCCCAGGTGGTAAAGTGGATAAGAATATGGGGTTTGTTGAGATGATGGCTGAATTGGCCAAATCTAAGAAGACGGACGATTTGGAGCTGTTCCGAGCCATTTGTTGGGTTGTGTGGCAAGCTCGAAATAACCAAATCTTTGAAGGAAACATTGATAATCCTTCAAGATCTCTTGGAAGAGCTCAAGCGATGGTAGACTCTATAGAACTTCAATATACCTCCAATTTTGTGTCACTGCCTAAGAGAGTTCGGGATGGTAACTATGTATGGAAACCCCCTCCAGAGGGTTGGATTAAAATGAACTCAGATGCGGCTACAGGGAAGTGCAAGCGCAAAGCAGGTTTGGGCGTGGTTTTTAGAAACTCGGCTGGGGATATTCTGTGTGCAGCTGTGAAAAATGTTGGCTTTAATGGAGATGTGCGGGTTGCAGAAGCAGAAGTTATAAAGTTTGGTCTCCAAGTTGCGGCATATATGAATTTGCGTTTGCTATTTGTGGAATCAGACTGCTCTCAAGTAGTGGATTTAATTTCTAACAGAAAGGGCACGATGTCAGAGATTTTGTGGATTATTGATGATATTGTTGAGAAACTAGGCTTTTTAGATGATTTTTTTGTTGACCATGTTTCTCGTCTCTGTAATTCTATTGCTCACGCTCTTGCTAAACTGGCAATCAGCGAAGTTTATCCTGTTATTTGGAAAGATAGCTTTCCTTCAAACATTAGGTGTATTTTCACCTCATTTCAGTAAGTAATGAATTTTATTTTCAAAAAAGGGTCTACCTTGTATGTTAATAAAGGGTATATTTGGTATTTTAGTATTTAAGAGTGGCTGTTATCTATATTAATATATAAAAATTGAAAATCATACTTTCTATTTAATATGTCCACATCACTCCCTTACTCCTAAGAGTCAATGGTGGTCACATTTGGTTCGATTTGATATAATTATAAAAATCTATATAATTACAATTATTAGGTTTTTTTTTTTAAAAAAATAATCGTTTGAGTTTTTAAAAAATATATATTTAATTATCAATTTGGTTTGATTTAATTCGGTTTTTTCAATTTTTTTTAACAATCATAGTAAAAAATGAAAAGATTAGGAATATTCATTCAACCTGATATTTATTCAAATTTTATACACTATAACTCTTATAATCACCAAAACTATAATAATATAAACATTTCATGAGATACATTCATCATTTATATAATTTAAAATATAGGAAAATATAAAAATAAAAACACCACAAAAAAAGAGAAAATATTGCATGAAGTTAATCATCAATAAACATTAAATAAATTAATAATGCAACAAAAATAAAATAACAAAAAACATGACTCGAATTAAAAAAAATTAGAAAAATCAATTTTTTCAGTTAAATCAGTTAGTTTTGATTTTTTAGTTAAAAAATTAAATTAAATACTTTCTTTTCGGTTATTTATTAAAAAATAAACAATTATTTATTAAAAAAATTATTGATTTGGTTCTATTTTTCGGTTTTATTTTATTTTTTGTCTACTCCTACCGAGGATATCTACCTATGCAAGTGAGTCATTTCACATTCCTCTTAATTACATTCATGCGTCATTAATTTTTTACTATTAAGTTTTTTGACTTGTAAATAAATTTATTTGGTAAGTAAAGAGTTTTTCAATATTAGATTAGGTCAACCCATTTATGCCTTTATTTCAAGTTCAAGACCACAAACTAGATATGATTTTGTTTTTTTATTCAAATATTTGTTTTACGCTCCCATAAAATATTTTTCACAGAAAAAATTTACTTGATTTATATTTTTAAATATGTTATCGAAATATTATAATATTATTATAATTTCGAATTAAATTGCACTTATAAATATGTGTAAACACATTATGAACATACAGCTAATCGTCTAAATTAGACCCGGCCACGGTTCCGGTTCCGAACCGGTGGTTCCGAACCGGAACCGAACCGGTTGGAACCGGAAGGTTCCGGTTCCAACCGGTTCCGGAACCGAACCGGAATGGGACCGGTGGAACCGTACGGTTCCACCGGTTCGGACGGTTCCAACCGGAACCCTACGGCCCCCAACGGCTAGTGCCGTTAGGGGATGCAGGGTGCCAAAAAAAAATTAAAAAAAAATATTTTTATTATATAAAATAAAAATTACTAATGTACCCCTAATAACGGTAATAAAACGGTTATATTTAGGGGCATTTTTGGTATAAAAAAAAAATTCTTGTTTTGCTCGAAGCCATTACTGTTATGAAGGTAAAATGGTTGCATTATTTTAGAGAAATTCATTTACTTTATCTTATTGCTGCTGTTTTTGATCATAGATTTAAATTAGAAGGTTTGAATGGTGGTTTACAAGCTTATTATGGTTATTTAGGAATATTAGATGACATTGATATTACGAGCATAATGACGAAATTAAGAAGTGATTTAATTATTTTATTTAATGATTATATTGTAAGATATAACTTAGAAACATTAGGTCAATCTAGTAGTAGCGAACCGGTAATTCAAACAAGAGTTAGCGCAGGGGATCGTTGGTTAT
Organism: Zanthoxylum bungeanum; assembly: GCA_019454045.1. NCBI lineage: Eukaryota > Viridiplantae > Streptophyta > Magnoliopsida > Sapindales > Rutaceae > Zanthoxylum > Zanthoxylum bungeanum. The sequence goes on from SKCR01037251.1 coordinate 93,267, forward strand.
TGCAACGAAATAAAAAATCTAGGGATACGACAACTAATAATCCTGAATTAGATAATTATTTATCTACAAATTTTGAGTTTTCTAATGAAAGTTTATGCAGTAAAAATTTTAAAATCATTGAATGGTGGAACCGACATCAAAATATATATTCTGTTTTATCTATTATTGCTAAAGAGATCTTGGCAGCACCTATTTCCACCGTTGCGGGATACGACAACTAATAATCATGAATTAGATAATTATTTATCTACAAATTTTGAGTTTTCTAATAAAAGTTTATGCAGTAAAAATTTTAAAATCCTTGAATGGTGGAACCGGCATCAAAATATATATCATGTTTTATCTATTATTGCTAAAGAGATCTTGGCAGCACCTATTTCCACCGTTGCGGGATACGACAACTAATAATCCTGAATTAGATAATTATTTATCTACAAATTTTGAGTTTTCTAATGAAAGTTTATGCAGTAAAAATTTTAAAATCCTTGAATGGTGGAACCGGCATCAAAATATATATCCTGTTTTATCTATTATTGCTAAAGAAATCTTGGCAGCACCTATTTCCACCGTTGCGGTTGAGCAAGCCTTCAGCTTGGGAGGTAATATATTGGAAGCTAGGCGATCTTCATTACATCCAAGCACTCTAGAAGCAACAGCTTGTGTGGATGATTGGACTCGAGCTGATCTGAGACAACAAGAAGATGCCCCCGATTATTGTGAAGATTTGTTCGATAATGCTTCTGCAACAAGTGCAAGCGGAATCGGAGCCGAATGATCAACTGATAATGATGATTGATAATTGTAAAATTATAATTTACAAAGGGGATATGTCTAAAAGACTAAAACTTGTAATGGAACTACGTGAGCTTTGATTCCTCTCACCCTTGGAGGATACGTATGCAACTTAAATTTTTAAAAATTTAAGCTCAAGCTCTTCAATGTAATAAAATTTTTTTATTTATAAATTTAATCTCATTTTTTTATTTTAATTAATTAAAAAAAAAAAGAACCGAACCGGAACCGAACGGTTCGGTTCCGGTTCGGTTTTAGGTTTCGGTTCCACTTAAGTGTGGAACCGGAAACCGGGCGGTTCGGTTCGGTTTCGAACCGGAACCGAACCGCCGGCCGGGTCTAGTCTAAATAATTAATAGAAAAAGTTAAAAGTTTTTAAAACCAGCGGGAGTGAGGAGAATGACGCTACCTGACACGCCTCAAATTTGATGGGTAATAAAAGTGATGGGGCTCGTCGTCAGGTATTTTTGAATTTGTTTCCTCGATTGAAAAGATTGGATTACCATTATTGACAAATGACAAGGCATAATAATTATATCTTTAATTTATTTAACAGAAAAATATATTTTAAAAAAATAGAATAAAAAATAATATAAAAAATTACACTTAAAAATATAAAAACATAAATTCTAATATATTTTGTCTCCAAAGTATCATACTGACGCTATTTATGATATACCAAATACTTCGTATCATAATTGATTATGTATCATATAAAGAATGGCCTATCAGAATCGAAATCAAAATCAGAATCAGCACGACTTTTAATAGAGTAAAAATAAAAACAAAATCAGAATTAATACGATATTTAATAAAGTAAAAGTAATTTTCTTTATTTTAAAAATAAATAAAAATTATGGATGAAAAATATATAAGAATTATTAAACAAATAGACTATCAAATAATATAAATATAAAAAATATTTAAGATAAAAAATAAAAGAATTAAATCATTCAGTAAAATATAATAATAAAAAAATTAAAAGTAAAAGAAGAAAAAAAATTAAGGGGAAAAATAAAGGGAATTAAAAAAATAAATGAACACAAAATAAATAACAATAAATAACAAATTTGTAATATAAATTTTACAAGTTACGCTAGTTAATATATGAGCCTTCATATTACAAGTTTTTGGTTTGAAATGAAATAAGAAATCCTCTAAATTTCTAACCACAGTTCGAATTTCCTCAACAATTTAATGGATTTTCTTTCTGTTTTTAATAATCTTTTTGACAAGTTTCATCATATTAATACCCTCTGATTCAATAATAAGAGAAGACAACCTTATAATGACTCATATTCTTATAGTTTGAACTTCGGCCAATTCAATGTCCCTCATATATTGCACCTTATCAGTGGAGATTTCTATCGTTTCTTCTAAATGATTCCTGATAAAATGCTCTTAGAACAACTAAGCTTCTATCTCAATTGAATGCCCCTCATATATTGCACATTGATTTTGAAGCATTTCGGATGAGGTCACTACAATAAAATGGATTTTTAGCGTCCAATACTTTAGCGTCGAAATAATTTTTGACGCTAATAATCACTTTTAGTGTCGCAATTCATATTCGACGCCAATTATCAAGATTTTAGCGACGAACATCATACGCGACGCCAAATGTTCAACTTTTATCGTCGAATAGCATCTCGACGCTAAAATAAGACTTATAGCGTCGAAAAACGTATTCGACGCCGAAAATTTGACATTTAGCGTCGATGAAGTTGCGTCGCTAAAGGTTTATGAAGATACCACCGACAATCCTTTTATCTTTAGCGTCAAAATTTAATATCGACGTTAAAAATCCAACATTTAGCGTCAGATTTGTTTATTCGACGCTAAAAATTGGACATTTAGCGTCGAAAATGGGGATTCGACGCTAAAAATTGATTAAAATGTAAAATGCCACCAACCCTTCTCCCCCTCTGCTTTTTCTCTCATCCTCTTCAACATCATCCTCTGAAATCTGAGAATCTCACATCTGCAACCTCACAACTCTCCTACAAATTTTCAATAAAATTGTAATCAATTTTTCATAAGGTAAATCTTCTTTCATATTTCTTTATTATTTTCATTTTTGTTAGTGGTTTATGATTCATATATGTAGATTAGTTAATTAATTAACTAAATATATTTTTTCTGTCAACTATTTAATTTATCAACTAAATATATATGTATATGCTTAAATAAATAACTAATGAATTAGTAATGTTGATGAGTGTAATATGATTTTTATGAATTATATTATCATATTTAGGTATTTGGCTGAAATGAATAGAAATTGGATGAGCTCGCTGGATAGATTGAGTGTTGAATACCGTAATGGAGTGTATGAGTTCATAGAAGTCGCAAAGCAACATATTGATGCAGAAGGTCGTGTTCGGTGTCCATGTACAAATTGTTTGAATATGGAAAGGAAATGGTTGGATGAAGTTCATAATCATTTATACATGTTGGGAATATCACCAATTTACCGTACATGGATTTATCACGGTGAGCAGTATAATTCTCAGTCACGGTTTATTGATTTCGGTGAAGGGAGCAGTAGTTACAATCAACCTGCAAACGATGAGATAATCGATGCTTTGCATGACTTACAAGGTCCACAACTTGGTCATAGTGTTAGTGGTGACATACCAGTGTTAAGTGAAAATGATCAAAATTTATTCAGTGAACTACTTGATGAGGTAAAAAAAATTCCATTTTAAGGTGCTGGAATGTCGATCTTGAATTTCGTTGTGAAATTATTACACATTAAAGTGATCAACAGAATGACCAACAAAAGTATTGATATGATGCTAGAGTTATTGGGGCAAATGTTACCGGTTGTAAGCGAATTGCCTAAGTCGTATTACGAGATAAAGAAAATGTTGCGTGATCTGGGAATGTGGTATGAATCCATTCATGCTTGTAAGTATGACTGTGTATTATTACGTGCCAAGTATGAATCACTTGAATATTATCCGATATGTGGTGAAAGTCGATACAAAGTCTGTGGTATGGGGAAGAAAGTGCCTCAAAAGATATTGCGATATTTCTCATTAACGCCCAGGCTACAGAGGTTGTTCATGTCACGACACACAGCGACTGACATGATGTGGCATCATGAAAAGAGGATCGGTGTGTTTACACCACTAATTTTGGGCTTTAAGTTTAGGCCCATATGTCCAACTAAACCCAAATATATGAATCTTAAAATATCAAAGTTTGTTGTTGTTGTAGCAGTTGAAGCGGTTTCGTAAGCTTGTGGTTATTGTGGCTAAGGCGGTTTTAGAAAGCAGTTTCAAAAGTCTTGCGGTTTTTGTGGCTGAAGTAGTTTCAGAAAAATGAAGTTGTGGAACTTGAAGTAAATGTGCCACGATCCAACAGTTGAGAGCAAATGGCACATGGTTACGAAGAATTCAGAGCTAGATGTGGAAGGCAAAATTGTATATAAATGTGCAGAAAGGTAAAAGAAAGACAACAAGACTGAGACAAAATTTAGACTATTCTAGCATAGACATAGTTGTAATATAGCTTGTATTTAGTTTAACTTCAGTTGATTTAAGATGAAATTCTGAATTTCCTTATCAATTGTTCTCCATTTATTTTCTCACATTCTATTTGCACTTCAAAGAAAGCCTGAAACTAAGGTGTGAGATCATTATCCACCTTGTGTTGTTATTGTTATTGCTGCCATTAATTTTTGACAAAATTCAGGCAACAATTTTTGGCGCTAGAAGGAGGGCCAACTTAACTAATTTGAAGTTATGGCTCGTGGAATAAGAACTGAAAATGTTCACGATGGCATGGATGTCCCAGAAGGTATCCATGAAGATGAAATGAACACTGGCCCAAATGCAAGGGCAAATGATCAGATAAGTGGCCAGGAGGTTGGCCAATCAAGTATGGGGAATCAAACTACTGGTAACATTCAAAGCTTGATGCATCAGATGGCTCAAGCTATCTCAAATCTGAATGCAGAAGGATCTAATGAGTTCATCACCATGATGAGAAGGGCTATTGGAATCCAAGACTTGCAGACATCTACGCCAATGGGAGTAGCGGATCGCATGCCTGAAGGAAGGCAGAATGCTAACATATAGCAACAATTACCATACCAGGTACATCGAAACTCTATCGTAGATACTGGTATTGTGAATAACTATAATTATGTTGAACCTAACTTAGATAATAGGTATAAATTGCCTCAACTAAGAAATACTTTGGTGCAATTCCTATGTTTCAACCAGGATATCCACTAATGCACCCACAACCACCAGGGGATCCACCTATGAACAATAATTCTAGAGGTCCACCAGTAGACCAAAATTTTGAGCATTACTACCATAATGTAGAACATGGTTATTTGAATGGACCAATGCCTAATAATTTACCATGATTTAAGGCACAAATTATAAAATTAAAACAGGGGGGCAAGTTCAAATTCTCCAAAGATCATTGAAGGAAAAAATTGATGAGTTTTCAAAAGCTCTCTTAAATGTAGGAGAAGAGCAATGTGAAAGTAAGGAAGATATGGATGCAGAGATGGAAGATGGAGACCAACTCAATGATGCTGAAATTGATGAGTTGATGGAAAAGGCTTATCAAACCCCACCTATGGGTGAAGAATGGGAGATACAGTTTGGTTCAGTAACAAAAGATGACTTTAACCAATTTGGCTCTATAGAAAAGACTTATTGTAATATGATTATGATGTTGCCTAAGAAGTTTAAGGCAAAACCTAATCAGCCAGTGCAATTACAAGGGGATATTGAAGATGAAACTGAAGCTGTAGTTCGATTGGCCGAAGAAGAAAGGCCAGAAGGTAAAGCAAAATTTAAATCCATTGAAATAGAATGCGATAAACAGGGAGACAAAGTCGTGGTATTAAGGCAACCTGATATTGCCTTAATAAGGCATTTAAAACCTTTATATGTAACAGCTCATTTAAATGGGCAACCCATTAGTAAAGTTTTGATCGATAATGGTGCTGTAGTAAACATCTTACCATCAAGGATGATGAAAGTTCTGGGGAAGACATTAGAGGACTTGATTCCAACATAAGTAAATGTTGGAAATTTCCCTGGGGGTTGTTCTCCAGCTAAAGGAATTTTGTCGATACAATTACAAATCAGCAATAGAACTACTAATACTACATTTTTTGTAATTGATGCATGTTCTAACTAAAATGTTTTGATTGGCAGAGACTGGATTCATGTGAATGGTTGTGTGCCGTCCTCGCTGCATCAAGCATTTATTTTCCTAACAAAAGGAGATGAGAGGCAGTCTGACAACATGGAGGTAACTTGGGCAGATGTTAACCCTTTTAAAACTGATGTCAACAATGTGGAGGCAGACTTATATACTGGAGGAATGGAAGCGATTGAATTTAAGCAAGAGGAAGTGCAGGCTAATGGAGTTTGAGTTTCAGAAGCTCAGTTTCTTAGATTTGTCAAGAAAGGGTTGAGACAACTCAGTCAGAATTTTGAGAAGCCTAGCATCATCAGGAAGAGGCTTAACAATGGAAAAACAGTGAAGATCGATGACTGAACACCATGTCAGCAGAGTTGAAGAGGCAGACACAGTGAAGAAAACCATTAGAAGGTTGTTTTCTTTTATTATCGACAAGAGAATAAATGATGAAAGACTTATATCTTGTAACTGGGCAGAATGTGTTTTAGATGATAGTTCAAGTAGTTTGAAATTGGTAGATTTAGAGGCTACACCCGCTAAGTTAGATGACTTAAAAGTCGAAGTGCATGATAAATTAGATGAAGTTAATTTAGAGAGTGATGAAAATCCTAAGCTTGTATATATTTCTACAAATCTATCAAATGAAATGAAACAAAAGCTAGTAAGCTTGCTTTCTGAGTACATCGATTGTTTTGCCTGGAGTTATGATGACATGTCTGGTTTAGACAGGTCGTTAGTTGAACATCGATTGCCAATTAAGAATAATTTCAAACCCTTTAAACAACCCCCAAGGAGGATGGGGAACAAAGTAATACTTCTAGTCAAAGAAGAAATAGAAAGGCTTCAGAAAGCATGATTTATAAAGACTGTTAGATACGTTAAGTGGTTATCCAATATAGTACCCGTGTTAAAAAAGAATGGTAAATTAAGGATTTGTGTTGATTTCAGAAATCTCAACACTGCAACTCCAAATGATGAATATCCTATGCCAATTATAGACCTATTAATTGACTCAGTAGCCAAACATGAAGTGATGACCCTCATGGATGGGCATGCCGGTTATAACCAAATTTTCTTGGCAGAAGAGGATACACATAAGACGGCATTTCGATGCCCTGGTGCCCTAGGTACCTATGAATGGGTAGTAATGTCGTTTGGGTTAAAAAATGCTGGAGCTACTTATCAGAGAGCTATGAACCTAGTCTTTCATGATTTAATAGGGAAATTTATGGAGGTATATATCGATGACGTTGTGATAAAGTCACACGAAATAAATGAACATATTGAACATTTGAGACAATCTTTAAAAATGATGAGAAAATATAAGTTAAAAATGAACCCATTAAAGTGCGCTTTTGGCGTTTCAGCAGGTAATTTCTTAGGATTTCTAGTTCATAAGAAAGGGATAGAGATTTATAAAAATAAAATTAAAGCCATTTTAGAGGCTAAACCTCCAACTACCAAAAAAGAATTACAAAGATTCCTTGGGCAAGTTAATTTTGTAAGGAGATTCATCTCAAACTTAGCTGGCAAAACTCTAGCATTCTCACCACTTTTAAAGCTGAAATCTGAAAAGGATTTTAAATGGGAAGAAATTCATCAACAAGCTTTTAACTCTGTAAAGAAATACTTAACAGAACCACCTGTGTTGATGCCCCCAGTTAATGGCAGGCCCTTGAAATTGTATATTTCAGCAAACGACAAGTCGATTGGGAGTCCGCTAGCACAAGATAATGACCAAGGATATGAGCAATCAATATTTTACCTTAGCAGAAGGTTGAATGATTGCGAATGCAAATATACCCCTATAGAAAAATTATGCTTGACACTTTATTTCTCGGCAGTAAAATTGAGACATTATATGCAGCCATCTACAATGTTTGTAATTTCTTAGACCGATGTAATAAAGTACATATTATCACGACCAATATTGAGGGGCAAACAAGGCAAGTGGCTACTTGCATTGACATAATATGTCCCACAAAAATCAGTAAAATGGCAAGCCTTGGATGACTTCGTAACAGATCACCCAAGTGTGTTTCTCGAAGAAGATGTCTTTGAAGTCCATTGCATTGAAATAGAAACTTGGAAGTTGATGTTTGATGGATCAAAAACAAGAGAAGGAATCGGGGCAGGATTGGTTATAGTGTCCCCCCAAGGTGAAATTTTTCAGTTTTCATTCCAATTAGATGAAACCAAGATAGCCACAAATAATCAGTCTAAGTATGAGGCCTTGATTATAGGACTTGAATTAGCAATCGATATGGGGATTAGTACTTGGAAGTGTCTGGAGATTCTCAACTAGTAATATACCAAGTGTTGGGAATCTACCAATGTAATCACCCAACATTGATGCAACAACTCAAGAAAGTAAGGCAGCTAATGTCATATTTCAATGACATACAATTCAGACACATCATTCGGCTACATAACACCGAAGCTAACCAAATGGCTCAATTAGCTTCTGGTATAAAGATCCATAGAGACAAAAATGAAAGATGGGTTAAGGTTCAGAAGAGAACCTTACCTGCGTCTTGTGAAATGGATGGTCGAGATTTAGAAGTAATGAATATCACATCAACAGAAGATTGAAGGGTTCCAATAATAAAGTACTTAAAGAACCCAAACGAAAAGACCGATAGAACTGTTAGGTATCGAGCTACCAATTATGTTCTGTTAGGTGACGAGTTGTACATGAGGACCACTGATAGTCTAATTATGTTGTGTGTCAATACAACCCAATCGATGAGAATTATGGGTGAAGCACATGAGGGAATATGTGGATTACATCCAGCAGGAGAAAAAATGAGATGGCAAATCAAGAAGTATGGTTATTATTGGCTAACCATAAGGAAAGATTGCATGGCTTATGCAAGGGGTTGTGAAAAATGTCAGCAGCAAGGACCTATCCAAAGAGCCCCAATTCATTTTCTCCAATCATTAGTGAAACCTTGGCCTTTTATAGGTTGGGCTATTGATATTATTGGGGAAATAAAACCTTCATCTTCGTTGCAACATAAATATATCCTGGTTGCAACAGATTACTTTACCAAGTGGACTGAAGCTATTCCATTGAAGGAAGCAAGCCAACACGAAATAATTAATTTTCTTGAGGAAAATGTCATTTGTAAGTTTGGGATCCCTGAGACGATAACAGTTGACCAAGCTATGAACTTTAATGGAAGTGAAGTGCAGGAGTACATGAACAAATTCCGAATAAAATTGTTGAATTCGACACCATATTATGTTCAGGCTAACGGACAAGTCGAATCGACAAATAAAATTATTAAAGGAGCCATAGCAAAGGCAATAGAAACCAATCCCAGAGAATGGTATATTATACTGCCAAGGGTTTTGTGGGCATACAGAACTTCAAAAAGAGACAGCACAAATGCAACTCCCTACGAATTAGTCTATGGACATGCAGCTGTGATCCCTATGGAAATAAATGTTCAATCCTATAGGGTTTCGAGGCATCATAATTTGGATTTCTCATTTGTAGAAGCAATGAATGTGGAAATTAAAGACCTTGAAGAAATAAGGATCGATGCATTGAACCACATGATAGCCCAGAAGAAGAAGGTTGAAAGGGCATATAACAAAAGGGTGAATGAAAAGTTTTTTGCAATAGGAGAGTTAGTTTGGAAAACAATTCTGCCCTTGGTGTTAAGAGTAGATTGTACGGAAAATGGTCTCCAAATTGGGAAGGACCGTTTAGAGTTTGTGAAATCCTTAAGGGCGGGGCTTATCAGCTTGAATCCCTGGAAGGAGTTAGACATCAAAGATAGATTAATGGGAAGTATTTAAAAAAGTATTATCCCAATATGTGGGAATCGATCAACGTCAACCGAGATATTAGAATTGGTTGTTATAATATTGTAAGTTTAATTAAAAACATTTATGGAGGATGGGTGATAATATAAAGATCATAACAATTGTCAAATTGAGATGAAAGTTAACTGAGATGAAAGTTAACAATATATCAAAGTCTGTAAGGAGGAATCTCTGTAGACAAGATTGATTTCATAGTGACTTAAAAACAGAGCATGATTGCCCAATGGTTGATTCTTGTTGTAGCTGAAGTAATGGGGCCTTCTGATAGCTGCCCATTTGATGTTGTAATATAGACTAACAAAGTTCAAACAGCTACCTTTCGTGGGATGTTACTAGTTTAAGATTTATTCGCCCGGTTAGCATTCAAACCGACCGAATAAAGGGGGCATTGTTTACACCACTAATTTTGGGCTTTAAGTTTAGGCCATATGTCAAACTAAAGCCAAATATATGAATCTTAAAATATCAAAGTTTGTTGTTGTAGTAGTAGTTGAAGCGGTTTCATAAGCTTGTGGTTATTGTGGTTAAGGCGGTTTCAGAAAGCAGTTTCAAAAGTCTTGCGGTTATTGTGGCTGAAGTAGTTTCAGAAAAAGGATGTTGTGGAACTTGAAGTAAATGTGCCACGATCCAACAGTTGAGAGCAAATGGCACATGGTTACGAAGAATTCGGAGCTAGATGTGGAAGACAAAATTATATATAAATGTGCAGAAAGGTAAAAGAAAGACAACAAGACTGAGACAAAATTTAGACTATTCTAGTATAGACATAGTTGTAATATAGTTTGTATTTAGTTTCACTTCAGTTGATTTAAGAAGAAATTCCGAATTTCCTTATCAATTGTTCTCCATTTATTTTCTCACATTATGTTTGCACTTCAAAGAAAGCCTGAAACTAAGGTGTGGGATCATTATCCGCTTTGTGTTGTTATTGTTATTGCTGCCATTAATTTTTGACAAAATTCAGGCAACACGGTGCAGATGGCAAACTTAGACATCCTGCGGATGGAACCGAGTGGAAGGAATTTGATGACATGTACCCCCATTTCGCTGAAGACCCCCGTAATGTCAGGTTATGTCTTGCATATGATGGTTTTAACCCGTTTGGGAATATGTACAACTCTTACAGCATGTGGCCCGTTATTGTTATTCCATATAACTTACCTCCATGGAAATGTATGAAAGATCCGTTCATGTTTATGTCATTGCTTATCCCTAGTCCACGTTCCCCTGATAAAGATATGAATATTTACTTGACACAATTGATCGAGGAGTTACAAACATTATGGAATGTGGGTGTGCATACCTATGATGCAGCTTCCGAGCAGTATTTTCAGATGCATGCTGCATTATTATGGACCATTAATGATTTTTCAGCTTACGGTTCATTATCTGGATGGAGCACTAAGGGACACATGGCATGTCCAGTTTGTGCGGGTCAAACACCTTCGCAACGATTACATAATAAAATAGGATACACATGACACATGATATTTCTTGATTGAGTCATCCTTGGTGGATGAGTAAATTATTCAACGGTCAACAAGAACCTCAGAGTATGCCGAGTCCATTGTCTGGATTCGACATATTTTGCCAACATCAACATCTCAGAGACAGCACACCAGAGAAACATCCTAATAATAGAGATAAAAATCGAAAACATCAACCTGAAGAGTTGAATTGGACATGAAATATTATTTTCTTTGAGTTAGAATATTAGGGGACTCTGAGTTTGCGACATAATTTAGATGTAATGCATATAGAAAAAACATATGTGAGAGTTTAGTGGGCACACTATTCAATATTCCGGGTAAGACAAAAGACATTGTAAATGCTAGATTATACCTACAAAATCTTAGAATTTGCAGTGAATTGCATTTACAGGTCACTTCTAGAGGTCTTATTAAGCCACCTGCTAGTTACGTGTTAACTCAATCAGAGAGAAAATCATTCTGTGATTGGCTGAAAATGGTTAAATTTCCTGATGATTATGCATCGAATATTGGGCGTTGGGTCAGGGATGATACAATAACGGGGTTAAAGAGTCACGATTGTCATGTGCTTCTCGAGATTCTCCTTCCTGTTGGCATTCGACCTTATATGCCCCCCGAATGTATGCGACGTCGTACTTGATCTATGTGGCTTCTTTAAACAATTATGTCAGAGGAAATTAACCACATCTGTTATTGACGAACTTGAGCGAGGAATCGTGATAATCCTATGCAAGCTGGAGCGAATACTGCCACCCACTTTTTTTGATGTGATGGTACATTTGGCCGTGTATTTACCGGCTGAAGCTAGGAAGAGAGGTTCTATCCGTTACAGATGGATGTATCCCATTGAGAGGTACTATACAGTTTTAAATATTACATTCTTAAATTTTTTCTGTGCATTAAATTTATTATTAATATAGATGTTGAGATAATTCTTCATTCACAAGTTAGCGTGGAAGCAGCAAATGAAGAAGAATTCGAAACAGAAGATTAGTCTAATACCAGTCACGAATCCTCAAATACCGAAGATATTAGTGACTAATCTAGTTAGTATATGATGTGATTGATGAATAATTTGTATTATTATAATGAATAGTTGTTGTTTTGAATTATTATTATAATATGGTTAAATGATTGTCGTTGTTATTAATAGTATAATTATCATATTATTATTATTATTAATGTTAGCCATTTAGCGTCGAAAAGAGAATATTTGACCCTAAAGGTCTTAACTTTAGTGTCCAAATAATAATCAACGTTAAATATTAGACATATAGACATTTAGCATCGAATACTATTATCGACGCTAAATGTTAGACATTTAGCGTCAAAAATAGAATATTTGACGCTAAAGGTCTTAAATTTAGCGTCCAAATAATAATCGACGCTAAATATTAGATATGTAGACATTTAGCGTCAAATACTATTATCGACGCTAAATGTCTAACATTTAGCGTCGAAAAGAGAATATTCGACGCTAAAGGTCTTAAATTTGGCGTCCAAATAATAATCGACGCTAAATATTAGACATGTAGACATTTAGCGTCGAATACTCTTATTGACGCTAAATGTAGACATTTACCGTCGATATGAGATAATTCGACGCTAAATGAAAAAAAAATTAAATTTCCCCCAAAAATTACCATGATATTTTAATTAGCCGCCAACGTTTTAGCGTCGAATTATTCGACGCTAAAAGCAAATTATTTCGACGCTAAATGTCCCTTAAATCCCTAAAATCAGTTTCTCCTTCTTTGTCGGCTGTCTACTGAAATTATCTCATCTCTTTCTATCTCCAGACGACGTATTGAAGCCGGTAAGTTTTCAAATCAAACTCTCTGTAATTTGATTTGTATTACATTTTAAGCTTGATGTATATAGTTTTGGTATTTTGATTAATGAGTTGGAGAAATTTAATGGGTACATTGGAGGTGTTCGATGAAATATTTGAGAGGAGTAGAAGCTGATGGGTAATAGCATTGCTGCTGTTCTTGTGGCGAATATTTACAACCCTTAGAGAGAGCTAAATTTGCAGAGATATCTCTAGGTTGCATTTTTACTGCACTTGCCCGTATTTTTTTCTGTTTCAAATGTGACAAGGATGAAATGAGCATTAGATAGGAATAAAAGTAAAAGATGAGGAGAATGCTTATTTGATTTTGCTTATTCTAGCCACTTTGCTCCAATTGATATGTCTTTGCTGTTGTATAAAGAATCTCAATGCATGTGAAGGAGGATAACTTCAGATTTAAGAGCTTTCGAGGACTACATATAATGATATTTGATTATAAAGCAATTAATTGAGCGGTCAATAGTTAATAAATTGAAAGTTTTGCAACATTTTATTATTAATCTACGTGAGATCATAAAAATCAGTTAGCGGCTAGTGAATCCTCTAAGTTAAAATTAACAGATGGAAAACTTGTTAATGATATATGGGTTTTAAAGCAAGGAGTTTTGTTCTTATCAATAATCTGAATTGTGGTTCTAGAGTGTGAAAAATAAAAAAATTTCATTGTTTTCAGATATTTTGATGCCCATATGATACCATGGTGCTACTGTGCACAAAAAATGGATTGTGTTCTTATGTGAAGTTGTTTGTACACTGCACAAACTCACTGGACATGTCGGTGTTGTACAAAAGCATAAATATGTTTTTGGCTAATATGTCCTGCCAACTGTTATTGGTTGCAATTTGAGAGATGAAAAATTTATTGGTTACCATTCAGTAGTTGAATCTCTTAATAATGTCAACTTAGTATCGCTTAACAGCTTCACACTGCTTAACAAAGTCTTTGGGGTAAGCAATTAGGCCTGTTATGCCAGCATGCACTGAATGAGCCTTATAATCCCTTTCAAAGCACAATCCATGTGCCTCCACTTGATAACTTCTTAAATCTTAAACACAATAGGGAGGGACCAAAAGTAAATTGGGTAACTTTTGTTTTGGGAAGTGAATTGGGTAACTTTTTATTATAAACACAATAGGGAGGGACCAAAAGTAAGTTGTAAATTTGCTTGGCAATCTTTGGGAAGTGAATGGAATTACAGTGTCATTACATAATTGTTGGCGTTTAGCTTTGTTTTAAATATCATTAACATCATTATGATTATTTTTATTGTCATTCATAGTGTCAGAATTGTTATTTTGCATATGACATCGGGTAATCGCAGACGGGCTAATGCGACTCATTCTACATCAACAATGACAGATGCCCATGCTTGACTCTCTGCTAGCACAGGTGAGTCGAGTACAGCGAAGGGTCGATGATGCACCTGTGGCCTGAAGTTGGCTAAGCACGTTAAGGCTCACGGCCGTATCCGGATTGAGATATCAGATGATGGACAAAGCTAAGTCAGACAACATAATTCAGCGTTTACTACAGCCATATGTGCTACCGCTCGTTTGAAACTCCCCAAAACTATGTTTCTTGGATAAATATACTGTGGGAGACGAAAATCAACCAGCTCTTCTCTTCGCTACTTGTGATTTTCCTTACGGTATTAAGTTTTCGATAATGTTTGTTAGTTAAAAATTTTTATTTTATACTTATTTTTACTCAGTTGCTATTCTTGTAGGAGTGGTTCGACTTCGATCTGATAAAATTGAATGTCCAACAGTATATTGACTACCACATGAGGAAAAATTATAAGGATTATAGGACAAAAGTCTTTAAACCAATATTCGACGAACATGGACCTTTGGATGCTCCACAACATAAGCCTGATTTTATAGATGAGCAAGACTAGACATTCTTCTGTGAGCTTTGTTCTAGCAAGATACACGAGGTAAATTTTAAAATAAACGAAAATTTATAATTCTCTTTGTTTTATGTACTTACAGTGTTGTTAAATGCAGGATAAATGCCACGCAAATGCGGAAAATCGAAATCACTTGCGTTTTAACCACCGTTGAGGTTTGAAGCCATTTATCCAACATCGTGCCGAACATTCTGAGGTAAATATATCCTAACGTGAAATTTAACAGTTCATTATTTTTACTAATGTGGAATAATACTAAATGTATTTTCTGTTTTTAACATAGTAGCACGGTGAGGTGCAATCATTTCCATATTTGTTTCGAGTGACGCATTACAATGAGAAAAACAAATGGATAAATGAAGAAGCCGAACGCTGCTATGTAAGTTTCAGTTTTTAAAATAAAATAATTATTATTATACATGTTAATTTTTTTTTCAAATTCTAACATTAATTTTTTTTTAAACAGAACGAAATGATGGAACTCCAACATCAAACTCAGGAGACATGGTCCGACCCGATACCAGATGAGCAGTTGTCGCAATTGGTTTTCAAGAATCAGACAGCTTACAACTTCGGTCTTGGCAGTCATAAGAAGCTGACGTCATCTGCACGCACTACTATTTATTCTGACAATACCTCCTCTCTTCGAGATCAGTTAGCCGCCACCCAAGACCGGCTAGCCCCCACCGAAGACCAACTATTCATCACCCAAGACGAGATGAAGAAGACTAAAGAGGAGCTACAACAGGTAAATGTGGACCACGAGAGGAAGTTGGAGCAGTTCGAACAGCAGATGCGGGCTTTCCGGGAGATGTTGGAGGCCTCACTCAGTCAGGGTGCGTTGGGCTCGAGCGCCCCCATCACAGTAGCAATAAATTTTATATCCATTTGTATAAACATTTTGAACAAATAGTTTTAATATAATATGTATTTTTTAAAATAAATTTTCATTATAATATTTCGTAATTGTGTTATTAATCAGGAATTTTTTTTTCAAATAATTAAAATGTTAAATTAATTATTTTAGACCAAAATGCAGTAAATTAATATTTTTCTAAAAAAAAAACACATTTGTTAACTATTTTCGTCGAACTAGTCGACGCTAATAGTTTAAAAAATCACCGCTGTAAGTATACAAATATTATTTTTTTTAATTTACTTTAGCGTCGTTTCTTTTCGACGTTAAAAACACACTTTTTAGCGTCGAATTATTTCGTAGCAATACATGAACTATAATGTCGGGAAATTTTATATAACGTCGAAATAAATTGGACACAAAATTATAGTTTTTAGCGTCGAATATCTTAAATTCAACGCTAAATATCGTTCTCGTCCACATTTGGGCGTCCAATTTTTGCGTCTAATAAATTCGACGCTAAGTTATATTTGCGTCGAAATTTTGACCTTTGGCGTCAATTATTTTCTACTCTAGAGGGCATAATTTTTGTAATGGGTGGATGCCATTTAATATCCGTTACTTTGTGATGATCGAGATTCAATTGACTTTCTTGATGGCTTAATACCCTAGTTGATTTACAAATACTTTCAGCTATTGCAATAATTTGGTACATTTCAAATTATGATTGTTGGGACAATAAGGCATAAGATGTTTATTGATGAGTATTAAAAAATGTACACTTAATCATAGAAGAATTAATCATTATATATTTTTAATTTTATTAATCTCCTTAATTTAGCATATCTGTAAAATAATTAAATTTATGTTTTATATATTTTTATTGTGATTTTTATTTATTATGTAGGTAAAATACTGTTTTGGAAGCTCACAGGAAAATTGATATGAAATTTGAATTTCAAGACCCAGAAACCCAAAGAGCATGAAAGCTATATTCAAATCGGACTTGGAAAATATTCACCGTATTTTGTTTGACAACAAAATGAGCTTACAATGTATTTAGTCACACATGTATTATATATGTATGTGTGTATATATATATTAATAAAAAAAATGACAATCCAACTTTCGGTGGATTGACACATTCCTTTTAAAAAAAACACAACATGACAAACTACTTTTGATTTGTCATATTGAGAAAATTGCATGCACCTTGAAAGTTGCATGCAATTTAAGTGGAAGGGGATGCTCAACACCTCTTCCCTCAGCTTCATTCACACGATTTCATTTTGAAAATTTGTGAAGAGATCCAGCTCTTCTGTATTTTTTTTTGTAATTTTTTTTATAATTTCTTTTTCTCTCAGTAATTAAATTATGAGTGTTTTTATTCAAATTATAAGTAGCTAATTTCGTTCCGCTGAGGTAATAGATGAAGTTTTTAATATGAAAATTTAGATTAATCTTATTTATATTATAAAATATTAATTGTGATTTAATGATTAATATTTAATTTAAATATAGCTTAATTATTGATAAATTTTGTAACTGTCATATGACTGGTTTTATTTATTTAACATAATTGAGTACCTTACTGTACTTGTTATGGATAAAAGTTATCACCGCCTTTATTAATCTAATTTTTGTAGTGGGTGGATGCCATTTAATAACCGTTAATATTTAGTACAACAAAGTTTGAAAAATAAAATACACGAAAGATTTTTTTCTAAATTCTTCAAACGAGAAAATAAAAGAATCATTGAAAAAGAAAACTGAGCATCCTCTCAACTTTTTCTTCAATTGCAAAGTTAATTTGTAATTGAAGAAAGTCATGTGGAGGGTCCATAACTCCATATACTGAAAGGTGCAACCGTCCACCAATTTTAAAATTTTTTGTTGGTTTTGTTTATTTCTTCTTTAATAATTAAATATAACACACACATTTTTATCAATTTCGGTCTTAAAAACTTAAAAATTAGAAAATATTGTCAACAACAAAGTTGTAGATCTTTGAGTATTTTTCATCTGAAACTGGAATCACTTCCATCCATCACTAGTTTTCAAATATAAATTAATTACCGTTAGTTTTGGAATTTTACTGGGAATTCGATATTCATGGTGAACGATTCCAAACTGATGTTTTTCGAATATGAATTGGCCATGCTAGTATCATGGGAAAAACATCTTTCACACACGAAAATTGATCATCCCCCCTCCCCTGAAAACCCTCTGCCACCCCATTGCCTCCTTGTTCATTTACCACAATACCCCTATCAATATGTAAAATGACATATTTAATTATTATACACATTATAAAATTTATATATTTATATATACTAATTTAAAAATAATTATATACTAATTATAACTCCATTTGTCATTTTATTAATTATTTTTTTATTTTATAATTTTTTTTTTATTTTTGTTAATAAATATTACAGATTTCGTATCTATTCATTAATTTTTTTGATTCATTTTTAATTTAATTAATACTACTTATGTATTAAAATAATATAATTTAACCAATAAAATTAAATTATAAAATAAATTTTTTGATAGTCTATTTGTTTAATAAATCTAATATATTTATAAAAAAAATTAAAAAATTACTTTATTAAAAGTAGTGTTGATTCTGGTTTTATATAACCTTTGTTAAAAGTTATTTGTCTTATTTAATTTCGTAAATCAGTATCCATATCTACTTTTACTTTTTTTTTTTAAATATATTTTATTAAAAGTTGTGTTGATTCTGATTCTGATTTTATATTTTCCTTATTAAAAGCTGTTTGTCTTATTTAATTTCGTAAATCAGTATCCATATCTACTTTTACTTTTATTTTGTTAAATAAATTAAAAAAGAATCACAAAAATTAAATGAATAAACGAACACAAAATAATTAATAATAAATATAAAATTTGTAATATTTATTAAACAAATAAAAAATATATATAAAGTAAAAAATATAAAAATTTTATAAAATTTTTATAAAATAAAAAATTTAATTAATAAAATTAAATAAATACATATGTTATTTTTTATTTTTTTTTCAGAATTAAAAGAAAAATCTAAAAAAAGAAAAAAATCAGAGAAGGGAACGATCGCCCGTTCCCCTTCTCTTTTTTTTTTTGATTTTTCTTTTAATTCAAAAAAAAATATATTGGGAAATTGAAATTTTGAGAAAGATAAGAGACAAAATAAGTATTGCAGGGGAGACAAAATTTTCCCCCTCTGTTGGGAAGATAAGGCCTCTTCACACACTCATCTATGTCTATCCTGACAAAGAGCTTTTCCATATTGGATTAATATTAAGAGATTTTCCATATTGGATTAATATATTTTACTTCTTTTTCTCAAATAATGCCATGTCCAATTTAACTTGCTATTAATGGTGGCAAAAAAGTATGGCACGGGGTAAAAAAATTTCGAGTCGGGTCCGTGAAGTAGAGGTCCGGCTCAGGCTCGGGTCCGAGTCAGGCCACCACATTAAGCTCGGGCCTGGCCCAGCCCGGGCTTAAAAAATATTTTATATATTTATATTTATATAATAAATTATTTATATAAATATTTATATAATAAATTAAAAATATATTAAAGTTTTTTATTAACAAAAAAACCGGACTAGATAAAACTCAGGCCAACCCGACAAACGTTCGGACTTATCAAAACTCAAATCCGGCCCGACCCATTACCCCCTTACATGCTATCCAGCTGCTGTAATGTTACTTTCTCTATATGTTGGATACACGGTTTGATGTTGACTAGATATGTACTAGGTATTTGTGAAATAAATCTCCTCATTTTGCCACAGTCGTAATTTTAACTTTTAATCTAAGATGAAAAGAAAACGATTCCCAGTGCTGTGCACCAACAGAGAATAAGATATTGTTGTTATATTGTTTTGGCTTGAAAAATTAGTGTATTAAACCAAACAAAAACATTTTTTTTATTAGGAATGATAGATTATATGGATTTTTTGACGTCATTATGATGAATCTAAAATCATTATTTCATTAAACACGTCATTATGTTTTAGCCCAAAGTTTAGCGCAAATTCTGTAGTCTGTTATTTCTTCAAATGTGTAGAAAGCTTTATGATAATCCAATGGCCATCACTCTATCACCACATCAATATGTTTCAGCCTCGATAAACCCAATTCCCCCATTACTATAACTCTATAAGATGTCTCCATCAAGAACACAACTCTTGTTTCAGCCTCGGAACTTTGTAGGCAATACTTTGGCGTTTCTTGGGCGTGGTTTATTTCACAACATTAAGAAATATATATTTATTGAATGAAAAATTAATCATTTTATATTTATAATTTCATTAATCCCATTAATTTAACACATTTGTGAAATAATAATTAAATTTATGTTTTATTGTGATTTTTATTTCTTATGTAGGTGAAATAATATTTTGGATGTCTAACTAAAAAAATGGACTTAACATTTGTATTTTGAAAACCAGAAACTTGAAAGAGCGTTCTAACACTGTACAATTTCAGAAATTCCAATTTTGCGTAATTTTCATATTTTGGCCATAACTTTTTGCTCTAATATCATAATAAGGTGATTTTAGTTCCAGATGAAATCAGACTCAAAGATCTACAATTTTAAGGTTCACAAGATTTTTTAATTTTGAGGTTTTCAATACCGAAATTGATGAAAGAATCAAAGCATGTTATGTATAATTATTAAAGTCAATAAAAAAAATATGGAAAATGACATTTTACAGTTTTAGGAGTGTAATTGTAATATTTTGAGAGTTTTGGATTTATTCATAAATTGACATGTTTAGGGACCTAAATGAGTAAATTCTGATTTTTAGTGAGTAATAGGAGATAACTGAAAGTTTTGGGACTAAATTGATAATATTGGAGAGTATTGGGGGTAAATTACAAATTTAGAAATAAAATCATAATTTTAATAAAATATAGGGACATGGTCGTAATTTTATAATTTTTCCAGATTTTAGCGATGACATATAGATATATAGAATTTTGTGTGGATTGAGGTAAGTACAAAGCACGATGATTCCCTTAACTTAAATGTTTGATGGTTGATGTTTGATATATGAGTTTATATACTATAGTATAAATATATTTATACATATATGTTTGGAAAATTGATTGAATAAGTAATAGCATGAGAACATAATTAAATTGTGAAAATAAAATTTGGGTATAAATTGTTTACTTGTACTAAAAATTGAAGTATTTGAGTATTATGTGACTTTGAGATAAGTTGATGGATGAAATGCGATGAGATGTGTTGTATTGGATGTTGTGTGAGATTATTGTTATGCTGCCATATTTAATATAATAGTGGTCGGAGATGCGAGATTATGCGAGGTTATGCGAGATTAGCAGAGGCGTGTGGTTCAATCCCCCCTCTTGCACATTTATGCAGGATTATACAGTGGGAAACCTTGGGAGTAAGAGAGGGACTCTCCCATTGGTTTCAGTCCATTTTATATCAAATCTGGATAGCAAGCATTGTTTGATTGAGATTTGTTGTTGTGAATATGTTTTGCCTGAGATATCTATATATATTAATTGTTGTTCCCCCCCCTTCCCAAACATCCCCAATAGCAGTATTAGTATCGGGATTTGACTCGTTTGCCACAACCATCAGTCGGGTTGGTCCAGACATTTCTTTTGGCTTTTGGAGATAAGATATTTAGGACAACTTTCATGTTTTAAGACACTTTTGGTGTAAATATGTAATTGAGATTTTTTGGATTGCATTTTATGGAATATTATTTTTCTTTGCGAACTTTTGGTTCAGTTGCATGGCATATAGGTGCTCGAGCTGAAGTGGTTCACAGACCCATTTCTAGGGTTGGGCCCGCTCTAGAGAGGGGGTCGTGACATTGAGTGTCGATGCATTTCAAATAGATTTATCGGTATTTGTTTATAATAGATTGTATGTATAAGTTGATGTAAAAATCTTACATTTTGTTTTGTATATTGATCTATTCCGCTTCTATTCAAAAAATTATTTCACCAGTATAAGTCGAGGTAAGAATAACAAAATCGATTCTTAATTTCTCCAATACATTCAGTATTTTTTTAAGTATGAATTGGACTTCTAATTAATTCTAAAGAATATATTATGCGTAAAATTTATGTCATTAGATTTTTTGATAACTAGATTTTAATTTTCTCTGAATCGTATATTTCCGAAGCTTATATATTTTATTATTAAATACACTAAGTACATTACTCTTTATCCCTAATATACGAGTAAATCTTTGGTGCAACAGTGGTATGGATGACGTGGTACCACCAATCAATTAAAAAATAACATGTTTAATTTTCTTCCTATTTTTTAGTTGTTTTTTGACTTTTTAGCACGCGTGGCAAAATATGATTGGCTTGTTGTATGGATGACGTGGTACCACTGTTGCATCAAAGATTTTCTCCTAATATACCGTTGCACATGTACATAAAATGAAATGACGTTGAAACCCATGCGACTGTTCATTATGATACTTAATATTTCTAAGAGAGAGTGTCATATATTTATATAAATAGGATTTGCCCCTCACTTTAAAATGATCATGCATAATATTTTTGAGAATTCCTTGTCTCTAAAAGGCTTGGCATACTGATAATTTATTGAACATTGAGAAAAACCTTGATTTAATTAATGAGAAACTATTCTTCCTTCAATTCTTTTAAAACACGTATACCTAATTTGAGTGTCAAATTATCTTTGGGTAAAACCCACCGTTCTGAAAAAATCAACATCAAAAAAGGTAAATTTCTACTCCATTTAACAATTATTTATGCATCAACCACGACCAATAGGAGACATTAATGATTAATTTGTTGACTATAATCAACATATCAAAAATCGAATAATGATTATATATATTCTCTTAATACATTAAATTCTTATATATAATTGAGATACCACATCATAAATTTGATATGTTATCATAAATTAATAGGAATTTTTCAAAAAAAAACATCCAAAATCTCTAGCTCCGTTAGAAATAAAGATGGCGACGCAGTGTGAATTTTGGCGTTGAAAATTGCCAAAAACATTATCAAAATATTGGCCAACTCATTTCGCACCTAATGACGCTAGTTATAGCAAAATTATGACAATAGACAGCTGAATAGTGAAAATGCATCGCCTAAACACTCATAGATACTTTTTAGAATAATGTAAAAATTACATCAACTGTAAAAATCACAAGTAGTCATTTCCATGGAATCAACAATAAAAATTAGCTAAAATGAAATCCATTTTCTAATGAAGATAATTAGAGGCATGCTATGCTGTAGGAGAGACCTCAAATCAGATTCTCAATACCTAAATACATGGACCCAAGAGAGAAATTAGAAGAACTTGAAAATTCAATTAAAGGAATGGAATTGGCGTCGATTTCTTGTAAGAGTTTGAGATGGCTGAAAATTTTACCTATTCTGCTTAAATCCGGAAGTTGTGGTGAGGATTTACTTGCTTTTTTGTTGTCATGATTGATGAGGATTTAAGAGTCCTTTTGCACAACGTGAAAGTAGAGACGATGTGCCCGAAATTAGAACAATCCAAGTTCTAATGAGATGGATTTTATTGGAAAATCATTATTTTTATTTTTTATTTTTTGAGTGTATTAAATATTTTAATTAGTGTGTAGAGGAAAAAGTTTGATAATTTAAATAATTTAAGTGTGGATTTCTGGGTATATTTAAGAATGTACAAAATAAAATTCAAAAATTCAAATATGTCATATAAGTATATAAAGTAATTGAGTATAGGAACAAAATTTAGAATACAAACAATTTTTTTTTTTTTTTTTTTACATTAGTGCCAAGTGCCTATTTGTCATTAGTCAATCATGTAAGATTTGTAATGTGATATCTTATTGACATAGAAGAATTTCTTTTTTTTTTTAATAAGAAATTTCTATTCTTATTACAATATGAGTATTAAATTATTATTTTTTAATCTAAAATATTTAAATCATTAAATTAATGATCTATTTAATTTGTAATTTAACTATTTTGGATTGAAGAAGAAATTTTTTGGTACTCATCATAATGTACTCACTGAGTACATTTAGCGTTCAAAGTTTAATCATCAAGTTAATGCTAAGATAATAAAATTGATTCACTTAGAATATTTAAAAAAAAAAAAAAAAAATTTATCAACCAGCAATAAAATAAATAAGACATCACATGTGATCAAAAAAGGAAAGACATCACATGCCACGTTCTTTACGAGACTTCTGGTTAATTGGCCCTGCATGTCATGTCAGTAAGATAAGTCCTCAAATAGTGTGACTTTACAAAAGATTTTAAATTGGTTATCGGATTCTGTGTGATAAAATTCATTCATATATTAAATATTACAATGATGTAAATACATAGGTAGAAGAGTTCAAATACAAGCTTATGATAATCTAAGACTCAAGTTAAATTAGAATGAAACCTAATAAATAAAAATAAATTATGTATAATGTGATTCCTGTAACCAGCAGAAGTACATATTCACACCTAAAACTACTTAAGATGTTTATTTTAAAAGAAAATCTACTACATTTGAAAAATTTATGGGCTCTACTTAAAATCATATCGAATAATTTGACGACGATATTTATAACTTAAAAATAATGTCAGTAAAACATATGCAATAACAGTGAATTAATGATGCACCTATATCTCTAAAAAGTGTAATGTTTTTTATCATGGTTTGGCTAAGATAACTATGGAAAAAATTGAAATTATTGTATGACCGGATAGATTCTCAATAGAAATCATGTACCTCATGAATAGTGGTTAAATGATAAATGTTATTTTCATTTCAAAAAAAAAAAAAAAAAACAGTGAATTAATGATGCTAAGTTTCTTTAATTAGAATGATGAGTATATTTTATTTTATTTTAGTTACATTAGTGGTCACTGTCTTTAAAAGTTTCTGAGCCTTGCCCATGCATAAAACATGGAATTTGGAATATGAAAATGATGATATAGGTAAGGTATACATATAATTCTGACACAATCCGAAGGAGGTATAAAATTTTGATTTTATATTTTATAAGATTTAGTGTAATATTTTATTTTATATAGCTACGAAATTAATGTAAGAAAATCATTATTATCACAGTGAAAGAAAATGATACAACTTGCAGTAGCAAATTAAAACAACAAACTTAAAGAGCAACAATTACATATATAGTTTGGCCTCAGCGTACACCAATTCGGATCAGATCTCAAAAAACAACTGCTTGAATAGCTCCATATGTTGGGTTTCCAAGTTTGTAACCAAATATAAGCTGCCATCATTTTTTGGACTTGGTAAAATATGTGTTATTCCATCCGCAGCGGTGACTGGCCTGAAAAACATTGGCCTCCCCCATCCGAAATCTGCACCATAGATAGGCATGTGAAACAAGTTTGATATATTCAGGTTTGGACACTTAAAAGTGTGTGATCCCCGTTTCAAAACAGTCAAATCAGGCTGTTGCTTTAGATAAACAAGAGCCGATTTCAAATACTCATCATCCATCTTCATTAATGCTTTATGAATTCTTTCTGTGGTAAAATTCAACGATTCCGATTGGATGTCACTTGATAACGCAATTGATGTACCGGTGAAGATTAAGTTACCAATGTATCCGATAGGAAGTGGTGGATTCAATCTAAACCGTCCATTTAGGGGAATAAGCAACTTACTTGCTTGATCATTAGACAATTCACGTGCTTTGCACAAACAACGCCATATATGTGCAGTTAGAATCTCAAACCTGGTATGTTTGGTAGTAGGTACATGATTTTCCATTGATTTTGCCTTGAGATTGTTGAGTTGATCAACTGAGAGATTAAGGATAGCAGAGGAAACGGGTTTAGGATTTGAATGAGATTCAGTTTTTTGAGATGAGACATTCATGGAAGGAGGTGGGTCGTATTCTATATGATTAAATTTAGGAGAGTTTGGCACACCAACAGTAAGTACCGTCCGATCAATGAATGGAAGAGTAGTGATCGGAACGCCTCGTGTTATTTCAGCCCATGCATTGATGAAAGGGAATATTGAAGATGCATCAGTCAATGTATGGTGCAATCCAACTCCAAGACAAACTCCTCCACACTTGAAATGAGTTACCTAACGGCAAAAATAAAATAATAATTAAATTCATTTGGACATTGGGTTAATAAATAAAGATATAATTAATTATACCTGTATGACCAGAAGTGGATAAGAAGATATATCATTTGTGTAATCAACTTTGGGAAGAAGCTGCATGAGCTTGGAGCTTGATTCAAAGTCACCTAAATCATCAATAACCCAACTTGATTCAGCCTCCATAAATAAGGCACCCTCAGAATTACAATGTATCTCCATTTTGCCATTTACATCCTTTCCCAATCTTCCAGCCATGGGGTAATATGGCACCAGAACTTTGCTCAAAGCCTCCTTCAGCAAGCCAGCTTCAAAAAAATTGGAAGAATCATTTGGCCTCCGAAAGAAATACACACCAGGGACGTGAATCGATGGCACTAAAAAATCCAACTCAGTATTTTGCAGGACATGTTTGGGCGTTTCATTAGCAGGGCGTATAATTTTTGACTCCTTTATTTGAACTTCCATTATTTTGTCAAAATGTCACCTTCACTGCCTGCGATTGGCACAAATAAATAAATTTAAATTTAAATTTATTATTGTATTTCCACGGTCGCAGTTTGTGACAAAACACTAGAAAATTATTAATCGAGTGAAATTCATGTCACAGGAATGTTAATTAGTCCACTCTATGTATCTCAAACCATGACAATGAATTAAAATTTTATTATGATTTTAGTTTTTCTACGTGAAAGAATCTCATTCCATAAATGTGTTAATAATCGTGAAATTATTTTTATATTTTTTAGTATATTAAAAATAGGAAACTGAAACATACCAGGAATGAGAAAATAAAAAAGAGTCACCGCAGAAAAATTTGAGAGGCCGCTGGTCATCGAGATATGGTGAGCGGAACAAGTGAATTTATAGGAGATCATGAGTTGTGGTTTGTAGTTGCTACTTCGTGCACAAACTGCACTTGTAATAATTTTGTAACTTAAAATTTTATTATTAAATCATAAATTTAAATTAATGTATTTCTTATAAGAATTTAAAATAATCAAAATTTTCAATTATCTTCATTAATTAAAATGTGACTGTGAGTGGTTGTAATTTTTTATGCCACCTACCTCTACCAACCTCCAAACTTTTAGTGCTATCAACATGCGGAACTCATTTCAAAAAAACATGCGGAACAAGTGAAATGCGATGGTGACTATTTTCTTAAATATATGTATTAAAATTTTTAGTAGTCATTAAATTATAATATTTATTGAATTTATTGTATTATTAAAATAAAACAGATACCGCATATTATTTTAGGTTGCTTCCGTTTCACACGTTATATTATCTTGCATTACATTAATTAATTACAATGTATTTTTTAACACGTGCATGATGTATCGCATTAAGGATTCATTGTATTAGCACTGTATCATAGTAATATTGTATAAGTGTTGTATTATATTAATGTTGAATTATTTATATTTTATTAATAAAATTAAAATTATTAAATAGGAAAAAATCAAAATTATTAAAATAACTTAAAGGAAAATATATTTAAAAGCCCAAAAGTCATACAAACACTTTTGTCTACATTTAAAAAAAAAAAAATTACTTTTTAGTGCTATTGGTAAAATTATTAAAAGGACATTAAATAAAACAAATTTCAATACTACAATTAAGAGGTATTTACGCACCTATTTAACTCAACACCATAACTAAATATTTTTTAAAATATAAAGTATTTCAAGATTTTATATATATATTACTGACTATAAATCGGAAATTATATATATATATATATATATTAATTTTTTTTTTATATATATCAACACCATAACTAATTTGAACCCCAATCACAATATAAAATTTATTAAAATATGTCCCATAAATTAATTAAAAAATTCATAAATATGACTAGTATGAATCGCAATCTAAAATTCTATAAATATGATTCATTTTTCATAATTTCATCACACCAAATTCTCAACTCTCTCATTTTCTATAATTCTCTTATTCTCAATCTTACTTCAATACAATTCTCTTATAATCTTATATTCTTATTCTCAATCTCAATTCATTTAGTTGTTAATTTGTTATCATTCGCATCGCAATTATTCAATTTTCTTATTTTTCTTCCTAATTTCTCAAAAAAAAAATGGCAAGCTCATCTGAGAACATAATGTCAAATATGCCAACCCAAGAGAACGGCCCTAGTGTCAGTGCACAATCACAGAGAATAGAAGTTAAGGCTCGGTCCTCGGATATTTTCAAAATTCATTTTACTTTGGAACGCCTAGAAGATAATTCACAACGAGCAATTTGCAACTATTGTGTGGTTATCTATAAATTTTCTAGTGGATACAGCAATATGATCAAGCACATGGAAAAATATCATCCGGTTGAATTTGGCATTGATATGACGCAGACTCAAATGGCGAGGTACGCATCATCTAATAGAGGTACGAGTAGTGTAGATTTATTTAAATATTCTGATGCAAAAAATAGAGAATAATTTGCGAAATTAACTTGTATGGCACATCTTTATTTAAGCTTTGGTGAAAAATTTCATTTTACTAATTACGTGCATAATGCTTTAAATCCTACTGCATGTAGAATGACTCGAAACACAAAAAAAACGTCATATTTTCAAATTATATAAAGATGGTAAAATTATTTTAAATGAAATATTTAAAGAGATGAATGGTCGTATTTCTATATGTTCTGATATTTGGAGTGACCATTGGCAAACACACTCATACATGGGTGTGACTTGTCATTGGATTGATGCATCATTTACCATGCAAAAAAGACTTATTGCATTTAGAGTTTTTGATGACCCACATACTGCACATAATATTTATAGAATGATGAAGGTAATTTTTGATGAATATGGTTTAATAGAAAAAATTTTAACAATTGGATTTGATAATGCATCTGCAAATACTGCATACATTCATGATTTAAAATCTTTGTGTGAACCAAATTTAGGGGGTCGATTTTTTCATATTCGTTGTACATGTCATGTCCTTAACATATGTGTGCAAGACATACTAAAATTATTATCACCTTTCCTTGATCCAATTAAAACGGCACTTAACTGTATTTGGTCATATTCTCAAGTTATGAGAGAATGAACCAAGTTTTGTAAAATAAATGGTATTAAACCGATTAAATTTTCAAGAGATGTTCCAACACGTTGGAATTATACTTATTTTCTTTTATGTCAATCATTTCAATACAAAGATGCATTATGTAGTTTTTTTTTCTCAACATGTTCAAAATATCACACTTTATCATAGTCAATGTGATATTTGTGAAAAAAATTTAGATATTTTAAGAGTTTTTAATGATGCTACTTTAGTTTTTAGCGGTGTTTATTATCCTACAGCACATTTATTTCTTCTTGAGAGTTTGAATATTGTTGGCACTCTCGATGAGCATGTTGACAGTGATGACCCTAATGATATTGTTTTGCTCGAAGTCATTACTACTATGAAGGTAAAATGGTTGAATTATTTTAGAGAAATTCCTTTACTTTATATTATTGCTGCTGTTTTTGATCTTAGATTTAAATTAGAAGGTTTGAATGGTGGTTTACAAGCTTACTATGGTTATTTAGGAATATTAGATGATGTTGATATTACGAGCATAATGACGAAATTAAGAAGTGATTTAATTATTTTATTTAATGATTATATTGTAAGATATAACTTAGGAACATTAGGTCAATCTAGTAGTAGCGAACCGGTAATTCAAACAAGACTTAGTGCATGAGATCGTTGGTTATTGCAGCGAAATAAAAAATCCAGGGATATGACAACTAATAACCCTGAATTAGATAATTATTTATCTACAAATTTTGAGTTTTCTAATGAAAGTTTATGCAGTAAAAATTTTAAAATCATTGAATGGTGGAACCGGCATCAAAATATATATCTTGTTTTATCTATTATTGCTAAAGAGATCTTGGCAGCACATATTTCCACCGTTGCGGTTGAGCAAGCCTTCAGCTTGAGAGGTAATATATTGGAAGCTATGCGATCTTCATTACATCCAAGCACTCTATAAGCAACAGCTTGTGTAGATGATTAGATTCGAGCTGATCTGAGATAACAAGAAGATGCCCCCGATGATTTTGAAGATTTGTTCGATAATGCTTCTGCAACAAGTGCAAGCGGAACCAGAGCCGAAGGATCAACTGATAATGATGATTGATATTTGATAATTGTAAAATTATAATTTACAAAGGGGATATGTCTTAAACTTGTAATGGAACTACGTGAGCTTTGATTCCTCTCACCCTTGGATGATACGTATGCAACTTAAATTTTTAAAAATTTAAGCTCAAGCTTTTCAATGTAATAAATTTTTTTATTTATAAAATTAATCTCATTTATTTTAATTAATTTTCAAAATAAAAAAAAAAGTCTTGGAACCGAACCGAACCGGTCGGTTCCGGTTCGGTTTAAGGTTCCGGTTCCACTTAAGTATGGAACCGGAAATCGGCCGGTTCGGTTCGGTTCCGAACCGAAACCGAACTGCCGGCCGGGTCTAGGTATTGGAGGCAGAGATCGAGGATTTTCTGGCTTAAAGCTGGAGATAGAAACACAAAGTTTTTTCATGCTCATGCTTCGGATAGGAGGAAGAAAAATAAGATCAATGGTATTCTGGATGAGAGTGGTGAATAGGTGACTAGAGAATAGGATATCGCAACAGTGGCCAGTAATTACTTCTCTAGTCTTTTTTCAACTACGAACCCTTATCTGAATCAAACAAATGTGGCTTTGGAAGGAATTCAAAAGAAGTTATCAGAGGAGATGCTTATGTTTCTTAACACCCATTTCACAGCAGGAAATGTCTATGAAGCGCTTAGAGAGATGCACCCGAATAAAGCCTCTGGTTCAGATGGCCTTCCAGCTGTGTTATATCAGAAACATTGGATTATTGTTGGGGATCAGGTAACTCAAACATGCCTGGCTGCACTCAACCAACTCGCTGATATATCAAGCATTAACCAGACTTTGATTGCCTTGATTCCCAAACAAAAGAAGCCCATCAATATTGCTGCATATAGACCAATAAGTCTGTGTAATGTCATCTACAGGATTATAGCCAAGTGTGCAGCCAATAAGATTAAACAAGTGCTTGGTGAACTGATATCACCGAACCAGAGTGCTTTTGTTCCAGTTAGGCTAATCAGAGATAATGTAGTTATTGGATACGAGTGTCTACACGAGGTAAAAAAGAGGAAGCATGGTAACCAGAGGTTGGTGGCTTTGAAATTAGATATAAGCAAAGCCTATGACAGTGTAGAATGAAGTTTTGTCCTGGGGGTGCTTGAAAAGCTGGGGTTCTCGGAGTCATGGAGAACTTGGATCCAAAATTGCATATCTACAACCAGTTTTTCTGTTCTTGTCAATGGTCAGGCTAGGGGTTTGATACGTCCACAACGAAGGCTATGTCAAGGATGTCCTTTATCGCCATATCTTTTCATCCTATGTGCAGAAGCATTGTCGGGTTTGCTTAACAGAGACGTGGATAGATAAGAGTTAAGTGGGCTGAAGTTTGGGAAAGATGCAATTATCTCTCATATACTTTTCGCGGACGATAGTTTGGTTATATCAAAGGCCTCGATAAAAGAATGTACAATGCTGAAGAAGCTTTTCGATTCCTACGCTAATGCATCGGGACAAATTTTCAAATATGAAAAGTCTTTCATTTTATGCAGCCCCAACACCAACTAGGCTACATTGGAAAAGATAAAAAAGATTTTTCAGCTTGAGATCGGCTCTCCTCATGAAAGATATTTAGTCTTACCTGCAATGATCAACAAGAACAAAAATAGGCTATTTAACGAAATAAAGAACAAGATTTTTCAGAGAGTTACAAATTGGCTTAGCAGATTATTCTCAAGTGGTGGAAAAGAGGTGTTAATCAAAGCGGTTGCACAAGCAATTCCATCATATGATATGAGTGTGTTCAAACTCCCGAATGGACTTTGTGATGAGGTGCAAAAGAAATTAAATGCCTTCTGGTGGGGGTCCTCGAGTAATAAAAGGAAGATACATTGGGACAAATG
This sequence comes from Zanthoxylum bungeanum, assembly GCA_019454045.1. NCBI lineage: Eukaryota > Viridiplantae > Streptophyta > Magnoliopsida > Sapindales > Rutaceae > Zanthoxylum > Zanthoxylum bungeanum. The sequence continues at coordinate 125,333 of SKCR01037251.1, forward strand.
GGATCGGCTGAGCTACTCGAAAAAAGATGGAGGTATGGGATTTAAGGATATGGGCAGTTTCAACCAAGCTTTGCTGGCGAAACAAGGATAAAGGATCCTACAATACCCAAACTCACTAGTGGCAACCATTCTAAAAGCTCGGTATTTTAAAATGGGCAGTTCCTAGATGCAAAACTGGGGCACAATCCATCTTTTGTATGAAGAAGCATTCTTTGGGGTAGAGATATTCTGGAAAAGGGGATCAGGTGGAGGATCGGGGATGGCACAAGTGCAACAATTCTTGAAAGTAATTGGCTGCCTATACCAAAATTTTTCAAGCCTTTTCCTGAGTAAACTTTTACCAGGAGATAGCCCTGGGCATTATCGGATTCGGATCGGATCGAACCGAATCCGAATCCGATCTGATAAGCGCTGAGAAGTTTGGTTTGATCGGATCGAATTATCTTCGCAAAATCGATCTGATCCGATCCGATAATTATCGGATCGGATTGGTTCGATCTGAAATCATCCCATTTCGGATCAGATTGGTTCAATCCGAATCGAATTATTTTGGATCGGTTCGATCCGATCCGATCCGATCCGAATTCGATACATTTAGAAGCCACTGGCGGCTGTTGTAACTTCCAAGCCAGTATCCCAACAAGCAACTTCAAACAGTTATGAATGCATTTGCAGCTAAACAGATTCTTCAAAAGTTGATAAGTTGCAATAACCAAGTAACTTATAATATAAGGTTGCTATGAGTAGCAAGATTGGGATTTGATACAACAATAAGAATAATTATCGAGAATAGCAATAATCTCAGTGGAACCAAATCAAGGATATATAACAATTGCTAATGGGCGCATGAGGTATTCAGCTTCTGCCTTATGCTTTTGCTCATCCTTCTTGCTTCATGCCTCTGCTTCTCTCATCAGTATATGTCATCGGGTAGGTTTTATGCCTATTTCCATTTCAAAATCATTACACATCATTCATTCATTCTCATTACAAAATCATTTCAATGTACGCACTGCCACTGCCTATTTCCTACATAACCAATATCAGCTGCATCAATCAGAAACAAAATGCCACATCAAACAGCTAAATTCATGCATCAATTGAAGTCAATACCGAAGGTCAAAATGCCACATCAAACAAAATTCAGAATCATAAATGAGCAAGTAAAATAGAAGCCGAAATTTTCACTACACAGTACACACAAAATGACCACATCCACAAGCTGATCAATCCACAATACTATCCACATTCCACAATCACAGTGCTCTTCCACTTCTAGCACACCAACATCCAACATTTAACAAAAGTGCAACACAAAATCTTTCTCATGAGTCACCATTATCAGGCCTGCAAAAGAGGAAAATTTCGAGGACCACCAACAAAGACAATCTGGAAGAGGACCATACGACATTTGCATATGATTAAAACCTTAAAAAGATAACTTGTATATGATTTGCGAGCATGATGCATATGATGCTTTAAAGTAAGTTCACCAAATTCAGAAAATAACACATATTATATATAAAAAAAACCAACCAAAATCCATTCAAAACAATAATAAAAGAAAAACAGAACTTTGTCAAAATTGTACCTTCAGCTTCAGGATAATTGGACTCAAACTCTGCTGCCAACAATATGATCCAGTGATTGTGATTCATATTGTAACTTGTGATATTCTTCAAATAAAATACAAAAATAAAAATTAAAAACTTATTCTAAGTTAGTAATTTTGCATTTTAATTAAAAAACTAATTAATAATTTTTTTTACCTTCCTCAAGCTTTTCGTAGTACTCTGCCTCCAATAGCATGGCTTCCACTTCATTGGTTTTGTCAATTGTAAGCGTATTCCGTATCCAATTTTGAGTACATATTAGAGCCTCGACCATAACGGGAGTTAATGGGCTACGAAAACTATCAAGAACACGATCGCCCGTACTAAATACCGATTCAGATGCCACTGTTGATACCGTCATCGCAAAAATGTCACGAGCATTCCTACCCAAAATTGGATACTTACCAATATTTGTTTTCCACCACATCAGAACACTAAAGTTAGGGTCACGACTAGTCTCATAGGGTTCCATCAAATACATTTCAACCTCAGTACTATCCTCTTGATGAATGACATGACTAGTCTGAAAACTTTCAAATGGATCATCAGGTTGCACGTTTGTATTGCGCTTACGCACTATATCCGGTGCTCGCGGTCTAACAAACGGTTGAGATTGTGTCATACCAGCACTAGACCCATCTCCACCAACACCAGTTACACCCTCAGCCCTTGATCCATCACCGTCAATAAATAACCCATTTGTGTCATAGCAATCATTATACGTATCGTATAATCTTTTCAGTAAATCTCTAGTAAACTTTCTCATTTCCTCTATCTTAATATCATCATTATCAAAAAGTATTCCAAAGCAAACAGAGGCAAATGTCATCTTACGTCGTGGATCAAGAATTGTACTCACAATCAATAATTTATTGATTTTGGGAGTGGTCTCCCAATATTTATCAAACTTCATCTTCATAGATATGGCCATTTCTTACAAAAGAGGATGTTCATTACGCGCCAGGTTTTTCAAGCTAGTATGAATCTTGCAAATCTCATTGTAGGTGAAACAAGATGTGACAGTGGATGAGGCACTGAACATATTCGTTGCATCATAAAAAATCTCCAAAAAATCAGAAAAATATTGAGCTTTCTCCCAATCAATATCTGTAGGAGGCCCAATCATTTTGCTCTCATTTTCATCATCTCTAAAATATGGAGCATAGTGACCATCATCATCAATCATTCGATCAAATGCCTTTTGGAAGTCTAATACAGCATTCAACATTAAGTAGGTGGAATTCCACCTAGTAGGAACATCTAAGAAGACACTGCCCTTGCTCTCAATCCTCTCACGTGCTACCGCTGATTTAAACGCTTCCAATCTTGATGGAGAAGATCTCATATACTTAACAGCATTTCGAATTGCTACAATGTTGTCATCCAATTGTTTCAAACCATCAGACACAACTAAGTTTAATATGTGAGCACAACACCGCATAGGCACATACTCTCCATTAAGCACCAATGCATCTCCCATCCACGTCCTCATCTTCCTAACCAACTGTTGGATGGCTACTGCATTGGCACTGGCGTTATCCACAGTTATAGTAAAAATTTTCTCAATACCCCAGTGTTGTAAACAAGACTCTATTAACCTCCAGATAGTGTCTCATTTGTGATTGTTAATTGGACAGAAGCTAAGGATTCGCCGATGCAACTGCCAATCGTTGTCTATAAAATGTCCAGTGATAACCATGTAATTAATGTTTTGAATTGACGTCCATATGTCGGTGGTCAAACTAACTCTCTGATAGCCCACAGAGAAAATACTCTTCATCATCACTTTTTCATCAGCAAACAGCTGTAGGATATCTCTAGTTATAGTCATACGAGATGAGACATCAAAACGGGGGACGGCAACACTATAGAAATGTCGAAAACCCTTTTTCTCTATAAAGCTAAATGGTAACTCGTCAACAATGACCATCTTCACAGCTGCTTTCCGACACGCTGCTTGATTGAAATGACCATCTCTCACAGAGAGATTTCCACTTATGCCTCCCTCTTCACCAACCCCAACCAAAACACCTTGTGCTTCACAATAAGCCAAATATAATTTGCAGGTCTCCATATGCCTCTTCAAGTTGGTTGTTGACTGATCATTCGCACTACAAGCATAAGTCTTTTGACAATATGTACATACAACTCTATCCGGGTTATCTTCACACATGCGGAAAACTTTCCACACTTCAGATCTTCTATTTCTTATTTTAGTTGCTTCTGATGTGATTGATGGCGATGAATCATATTTTTTTGACAATGGCGGTCTCTCTCTCTCGGAGGTTGATGAAAATTTTCTCTTTTGTTTCATTCTTTATGTTAATTGTAAATCAAATGAATCTGATTTCGACCCACTACTGTTGGGTGGGCTTTCAAACTCACTCATCTACAATGAAAATAGAAAATTGAACATTAAAGTTTTGAACATTATAACAACAGTATCAACAATATGGGATAACAGGCATAACAGCATACAGGTAGCATCAGAGGCCATTAACAGCATACCAAATTGGAAAATTCCTTCCACAATAACACATTCAATTAGGCAAAACTATCCCCAAATGGCCAAACCAAAAGAAATAAAGAATCATATTTTATGAACCATTAACAGCATACAAATTTGGCAAATTCCTTCCACAATAACACATTCAATTGAAAAGGAGATCCGCAATGATGGGCTAGTGAAATATTAATATCCTAAATCGCACGTGAATTAAGTAAAATAAAATAAATATAAATATAAATACATAGACATCATTTCCTAATACATCGGTTTATAACCAAAAATAAAAAAATGCCACCACAGTAAACTGTTTCCTCATTTAATTTTTTTAATCTAATTGATCTCATTTGGCAGCTCAAGCTCTAGGATTGCCATTTCTGAGCCTATATTTGCAATCAATTGGATCAGATTACAGACATGGAGCCAACTATGCTACTTTGGCATCTACTGTGCTTTTGCCCAACACATCCTTGTTTGTTACTGGGATTAGTCCATTTTCCCTGGCTATCCAACTCAACCAAATGAACGAACTGGAATTTCATCGAGCAGTTGGCGTAACCACATGGAGGAAGGTTCATTACCGAATGATATAAGGATTAAAATAGTACAATGAACTCTATATTACATGCATTTCATCGAGCAATTGGCGTTCATTGGGTTTCCAACATATATTAACAAAAATTTTGTCAATTTTTTCTTAAGATGATGATGTCGATGATGAAAACGAAAAAAAATCAAACACCCAAAAACCCAGAGAACCGAAAAGAGGAGAAGTAGAGAAAAAAGTTAATTACCTTGATGAAACCTGCGTGGATGATGAAGAAGACTGATTTTTGATGAAGAAGAAGTGAAGATTGAAGTGGCTGTCTGTGGGCTGTGGCTGATTCGACGAAGAAGAAGAACTGAAGAACTGAAGATAGAACACTGAAATTTAATATTCTTCAGAATGATAGTATCAGACCGTGAGAGTGGTGAGACGAACCAAATGAACCCTAACTTATGCAAAACGACGTCGTTTATGACACTGCAAAACGACGTCGTTTTGCATATTACCAAAAAAAAAAAAATCCGATCGGATCAGATCGATTTTTATCCGATCCGAAATCCGTCGAATCCAACTGTCAATGTCCGATCGAATAAAAGAATCGGATCTGATCCGATCGAATCCGATTCGATTCGATTCGATTCGATCTGATGCCCACCCCTACCAAGAGAGACTAAAGTGAGCTGCTTACTTTTGGGGAACAATAGATGGAATGAAGACCTTATAAAGGAGAATTTCATGGATGAAGACGCCAAAGAGATTATAAATATACCACTGCCCAGGGAAGCGAAGAAATATCGATTGATTTGGCACTTTGAAAAGATGGGACTTTTTTTTTTGTGAAAACCGCTTACCATCTTGCCATAAATTTTAAGTTAGATGATTATGCGGGTTCTTCTTCATCCTCAGACCAAAATTTATGGAATATGATGTGGGGTTTACAAATACCGGAAAAGATTAAAATTTTTGCTTGGCGGGGGGTTTGTGGCTGGCTTCCTACAGCTGATAAACTCCATTGCAAAAGAGTCTTGAAGGATGGACGGTGTCAAATATGCTCTGGAGGAATTGAGATAGTGGTACATGCTCTGTTTACTTGTAAAGCATCTAAGGATTGTTGGGGTCAAAATGGTGGTAGAGAGGTTTGTGCGCGAGCAGAGAAAGGTGATTTTGGTGACTTACTGCTATGGGGTTTCTGCAACTTGACCCGAGAGGATATGAGAAAATACCTTGTTTTGATGTGGGTCATATGGGGGGCAAGGAACGATGCTGTAATTCAAGGCATGTTTACAGATTGCTCATCCATTGTTGCGAAAGCCGAAGCTTATTGGAACACGTCTATCGGCGCTAATTTGACAGAAGAGGTGCCAGGTGCGAGTAGTAGTGATGTTGGCATTTTGGCCTGGTCCCCCCCTCCGGTTTCTTAGGCGGAAAATAAATATAGACGCGACAGTCGACATGATAGCAAATAATGTGGGGGCTGAGAGTGGTGTTCAGAAATCACTTGAGTGTTTTTTTAGCGGTTGGGGCGAATAGTATTAATTTTCAAGGAGATGTGGAAGTGGCAGAAGCTGAAGTTGTGTGTTTCGGTTTAAAGTGTGGAAAAGACTTGGGGTTTTCCTCAATTAACATCGAGTCTGATGCCCAAAATATGATTAATTTGATTTTAGGAAAATTGTCTAGTCTTAAAGAAGTGTGTTGGATAGTAGAGGAAATCAAAATGTCGATCCACGCTTTGCCTTTGTGTAGGATCCAATTTAATCCTAGAACTTATAATGATACTGCTCATAGAGTAGCCAATTTTGCCTGTAAAGGCCAGGTTGCCGGTATCTAGAAGGATAGTTTTCCTTCTTTTATTTCTTGTAACCATTAATTTCTCTAATATATGTTCCTACAGCTGATAAACTCCATTGCAAAAGAGTCTTGAAGGATGGACAGTGTCAAAGATGCTCTGGAGGAATTGAGACAGTGGTACATGCTCTGTTTACTTGTAAAGCATCTAAGGATTGTTGGGGTCAAAATGGTGGTAGAGAGGTTTGTGCGCGAGCAGAGAAAGGTGATTTTGGTGACTTACTGCTATGGGGTTTCTGCAACTTGATCCGAGAGGATATGAGAAAATACCTTGTTTTGATGTGGGTCATATGGGGGGCAAGGAACGATGCTGTAATTCAAGGCATGTTTACGGATTGCTCATCCATTGTTGCGAAAGCCGAAGCTTATTGGAACACGTCTATCGGCGCTAATTTGACAGAAGAGGTGTCAGGTGCGAGCAGTAGTGATGTTGGCGTTTTGGCCTGGTCCCCTCCTCCGGTTTCTTAGGTGGAAAATAAATATAGACGCGACAGTTGACATGATAGCAAATAAAGTGGGGCTGAGGGTGGTGTTCAGAAATCACTTGGGTGTTTTTTTAGCGGTTGGGGCGAAGAGTATTAATTTTCAAGGAGATGTGGAAGTGGCAGAAGCTGAAGTTGTGCGTTTCGGTTTGGAGTGTGGAAAAGACTTGGGGTTTTCCTCAATTATCATCGAGTCTGATGCCCAAAATATGATTAATTTGATTTTAGGAAAATTGTCTAGTCTTAAGGAAGTGTGTTGGGTAGTAGAGGAAATCAAAATGTCGATCCACGCTTTGCCTTTGTGTAGGATCCAAGTTAATCCTAGAACTTATAATGATACTGCTCATAGAGTAGCCAATTTTGCCTGTAAAGGCCAGGTTGCCGGTATCTAGAATGATAGATTTCCTTCATTTATTTCTTGTAACCATTAATTTCTCTAATATATGTTTCCTTTTCAAAAAAAAAAAAAAAAATGGTGACAAAGACATGGCATAAAAAGTCGTGATGGAACTCAATTGCTTTCGAAGTTTGTCAGGGGAAAAGGGCACCATTTGTATCGAGTATTTTTTTGGATCCAGCTATTTGCATCGATTCTCAACTTACAACTTGTATGGACAATTATACCCCTTTTGTCCAAATCTATCTTTTTTTTTTTTTTTTTTTGAAAAGAGTCCAAATCTATCTTAGTCGGACTGGACATGATTGTTTCAAAAAAAAAATTTATATAATATTCGTATGATTTTCAAAATAATTTATTAAATACTTTAAGTCGCTTATTCTGACAATAGTTTTCGGATTCTCCTAAGAACTTTAATTGATCAGTTGGATTTTAGTGCCTCTGAATATATTTACATTATCTATTAGAAAACCGTCAGCTCATAAATATATTAAATGTATTAAATATGGCACATGTTGAATTAAATTTTTTTTAGATTTAACCAATATTTTCTATGGTAAAATAATCGTTTTGAATCGATTCTAACTTTGTTAACATCCTAGTGAAAAACAATACATTTTTGTACATTTCGAGAGTAAAAATTATTACTTTCAAAAAAATTTAATTTTTTTTTAAATATATGTTTAACTTCGAGTTAAATAATGATAATTTTTCAAATGAAAACAAGAATCTTAAACATCCTTAAATAATGTCATTTATGCCAGATATTATAAAATATGTGGCTGAATGGACGGGGGCATCAAAGTGATTGGCCCATTGTATAAAGTTTTGAAAAGGCAAAAGCACCTGGGTAACATATATTTTATTATGTTTGGGAATATGATATTATAAAATAATAATTTAATAATATTATTGTGTTTGATAGGAGGTAATATAAGGTACGGTAAAAGTATAATTAATTTAAAAAATTACATCAAAATCATGAAAATTCTTTAATTTAGAGTGTTGCGAATAATATGGTAAAATGAATGTTCAACCCATCAACTTAGTTTCAATAACCATATATTTTCTTACATATTTAATAGTCAAAATAATATATTTATATTCTAAAATATTTGATACTATTGGATACCATAAATATATATATTCTTTCTTCTTCTTTTTTGCATGGTTTGCGAAAGCGGTCTCTACCCCACGCTATTATTATTACTACTTTTATTAGCAATGGCCGATAAAATAAAGTGGATTCAAAATTATGAGGGCTTATCTTCTCCATCCCTCTTATACATTTGACTTTTTTATCTCCCCTATAATTCTCTATTTGCCATCTTCCTTTCACCAAAATTCTATTTTCAATTTTCAAATAAACATATATATCTAATTTATATATATATATATATATATATATATATATATATATATATATATTGATTAATTTTTTAAAAGAAAAAAAAATAAATAATGAAGATAAGGGCGATCCCCTTCTTCAGGTCCTCTTTTTTTTTTTAATTTTGTTCTTTTAAAAATTTTTCAAAAAAAAATATATTTTATAATTTAATTTAACACTACTTATGTATTATAAAAATGTTCTCATGTATATTAGAAAAATATTTATTTAAAAATAGTACAAATAACAACATAAAAAGTTACACTTAAAAATATAAAAACATAAATTCTAATTTATGTTGCCTCCAAAGTCTTCTTCTAGCGCACTTGGTGATCTACCCAATACTTCGTACCATAATTGATTACGAATCATATATCGAGTGTCTCATTCTTTAGCTTCATACGATGAATTTTCCCACCAACACATTGGGATGAGTGGTACATGATAATGGGGGTGTAAAAAAACTTACACAAAATGTCTGCCAACATGAGCAATAACTATTTCTTGACGCTCTTGCTCTGGAACTGCAGGGGACCTTAATAGCAAGTGAATAAAACAACTCCAAACATTCTCAGCAAATGTATGCAGTACAATATTGTACCTCGAAGCGATGACAATTCCTAAACTCATTGAGTCCATCCAATGTACCTCTGGTGCCGGTGACTGGAAGAAATGCAGTAAGTGTAATAGATTGTCAGCCCATTCGTTTGATGGATAAAGTCGATCATATAAATCCTTATTTTGTTGAATATCTTCAATAAGGTCGCATCGTACTTGACTCCAACCTTCTTCGCCATAGCGATTGCTCTGAATCCACAATGACCATCAGCTTGAACGTCAATAATGTGAGAAATATAACGTTGATATGCCACAGGTAATTTCTGAATATATATATCACACATCGGTGGAGGTTTTGGTATACCTCGCAGCTCAAATGGGCATTCACATTTTTTTGTCCCACTATTTTTTACTATAGATTGACCTTCAACAAGATACCGCGGTGGTTTGTACTTTCATCCTCTTTCACACATAAGATGACACTTTGGCAGCTTGTCGCCTTTCAAATTAGCAGAATTTTTAATCACTCTCACAATATTATTTTCTAGACCAACTCTTTTCGCCCAATTTATCATATCTTCTCTACTTTCAAATATCTATATAAAAAAATAATGAAGATATATAAAAAAACAAATATACGTAATTTCTACACTTTAAAAATAAATAACGAATGTACATAATACAAACATAAAAATAACCTGGTCTGTAGTAAATTCAGTTGTATAATCACGACTATTGCTGTAGATGCTTTCCCCACTTCGAACTTCATTCTCGTCTGACTAACTATCTGAAAATGAGCCCAAGTTACAGTTATCCATAATGTTTCCCGAAGATGATAACTCTATTATAAGAAGAGAGAATGATATGTTGAAGGAGAAAAAGAGAATGAGATAAGAGAGGCTCAAATGATATTACCTTCAAACTACCTCTTTATATAAGAAATAAACACAATTAAAACAAATAACTTTAAAAAAAAAAGTAAAATTAGATATTGATACTGATTTACGAAATTAAATAAGACAAACAACTTTTAATAAAGAAAATATAAAATCAGAATCAGAATCAACACATCTTTTAATAAAATAGATTTTTTAAAACAAAAAGTAAAAGTAGATATGGATACTGATTTACGAAATTAAATAAGACAAACAACTTTTAATAAAGAAAATATAAAATCAGAATCAGAATCAACACATATTTTAATAAAATATTTTTTTTAAAACAAAAAGTAAAAGTAGATATGGATACTGATTTACGAAATTAAATAAGACAAACAACTTTTAATAAATAAATTATAAAATCAGAATCAACACAACTTTAATAAAATATTTTTTTTATAAAAAAAGTAAAAATAAATATGGATATTGATTTCGAAATTAAATAAGACAAATAACTTTTAATAAATAAAATATAAAATTAGAATCGGAATCAAAATCAACACAATTTGTAATAAAAAAAATATATTTAAAAAAAATTATAAAACCTTTTTTCGGAATTAAAAAAAGAATTTAAAAAAAAAAAAAAAAAAACTAATCCCTTGGACGATCATCCAAGGGAATCATCCCTTGGATGACAGGGAACATCCCTTGGGGAATTTTCCCCTGCCTTTTATTTTTTTTTTTTTGATTAATAATTATTGGCAAAGTCAAATTTGATAATGAGAAGGATAATTTAGTAAATTTGTAATGAAATAAAGAGTGAGGGGAGTGTGTCAGTGTGTCGGGGGTGGGAGGATCAATTTTCAAAATTATTCATCATTATTATCAATCAACACAGATCCGACAATTATTATTGTTAAATCCGGACGGAATTTTGTAATTTTTTGAGTCTCCCTTTTTTAATTATAGGGTGTTATTTCGATATGAAAGATAACCCCTGTAAAAGAAATGCGGGGATAGTTGTGGATGAGCATGCATGTACTTAAGTTATGGTTAGGTTTAGGACTACCTGTTTTGATGACCGGGAGATACTGTCCGGAGTCCGGACTCAAACTTCAATGGAAGGAAAAAAAATCTGAGGGAGGAATAATCACATCAGCCAATAATAATGAAGGTGGTTTCAGGAGATTCCAATGTAACAGCCATCGAACCAAGAAAATTTTATGTGACATGGCCTTAGGTTGCGAGGAATTGACTTGAAGCAATTCAGAGTTGAAGTATATATGCAAGGACTTCTCAGTTCTCACTTGATAACAATAATCAGAGTAAGAGGTAAAAGATTAAGTTTATAAAATCATATTCCATTCGACAGAAGGGCTGAATAAAGCAGGCATTGAGGATTTCTTTTTGTTGATTATGTAGCAGTAGCAGTAGAAGTAGCAGAGATAAGAGAAGAGAAGAGAAGAGAGAAGATGAGGTGTGGCCACGAAATATTATATCATGTGAGGGTATTTTTGGAAATTATTATAATAAGGAGTGTAGTTAAGAACTTGGAAGTTTTGTGTGTTAAAAGCTCCAACAACCACCATAATTGAATGCAAAAGTGCGCTTTTTCAATTCACATTTTGTCATTTTGAACAGAGACAATCTTTGAGTGAGCAAAACTTCTTAATTCCACGTATGACTGGTGAAAATATCTAAAATTATTATTAATTTATTTAAATAAGCAACATCCCAAATCACAACAAATTCAGAATTATAAAAAAAAAAAAACAAACAAACAAACAAACCCACATAATCCCCAACCACTAGGCTCAATTATTACAATCATTTGATTATGTAACTGAATACAACAAGCTTATTGAAAAAAGAAATGAGACTTGTGCATTTGGGATTTCCCTTCACAATATAAAATTACGAAGGAAATGCAACAAACTTATTGCAAGTCGTAAAGTAACTTCTTGAAGATTTGCATGTGATCAGCCTCTAATCGGACGATCAACAACAAGCCACCATCATTGTTGGGACCCGGTAACATATAAATTGTTCCTTCATACACAATATTCGCCGGCCCCATATATATGGGACGCCCCCATCCGAAATCGGCATCATAAACAGGCAACCGAATCCAGCTATTAATATTAAGATTTGGACTTCGAAAAGTGCTTGCTCCTCGGATAAGTGATGTTAAATCAGACTGCAATTCTAGATAATCAAGAGCCGATTTTAAATACTCATCGTTCATTTGTTTTAATGTTTTCCGAATTCTCTCCCCACTATTCACCAACGATTCCGATTGGAGATCACCTGATAAGGCGATTGGTGTGGCCGTGAAGAGTACATTACCGAAATACCCAACTGGGAGTGCAGGATTCAATCTAAATCGTCCATCCGTTACTATATATAATTTGGTGGCTTGATCATCAGAGAGATTACGTGCCTTACACGCGCAACACCATATATGTGCTGCCAAGATCTCATATGTGCTGAACTTGATTGTTTCATTATCTTTCTTTAATTTGGCCTTTAAGATGCCAAGTTGTTCGAGTGTGATATTAAATGTAGATGTGGAAATGTCTTCACGTCCTGAGGATGGCGAGATATGATTATTCAAAAAATGAGGAGGATCATATTCAATATGATGAAACTTCAGAGAAGGCAAAACATTCCGAGCACGAAATAAGGTCCGATCAAGAAATGGTGGGGTGATAGTTGTTGTTATGCCACGAGCAATACTTGCCCATGTGCTGACGAAATGGAGTGCTGAGGCACCATCACCTAAAGTATGATGAAACCCCATCCCAAGAGCAGCTCCCCCACACTTAAAGTGTGTTACCTATTAATACCATGAATTTCAAATTATTAAATGTTAAACATCCATATTTTTCTGACACAAACCTTAAATATTTGCCATTGCTTTCATATAAATCAATGATTGAAATGCTATTTTAATTTTTAATTAAAATTTTAATTTAGTAATATCATAAGTTTAATTCAATCCAAAAACTAATTTAAGAATTGAAAATTATTCAAGTCTTATATTATTAATTTAGAAAATGACCTCAATCGTGATGGGATATTTTTCTTTACTTATCTACCCAAAAAAAAAATTAGTGTATAAACTAGTTGAATTAACTTGATATTATTATTGTATAAAAGTTTTTCATAATCATCTATCAATTTAATTATATTTAAATTATAATATTATAGATGATAGTTAAAAACAAACAAAATAAAATCACATAGTTCAGTAAGACACTAAATCCAAACTCGGTGCCACCCGAAAATTTGATTGAAAATACCTAAGAAAAAATATCTTTCAACTAAAATAATTAAACTAGAATTTCAAACGAAAAAAATGGCATGGACCTGTAAAATATGTATGAATTGCTGCTTTTATCTCTATTTCTATTCAACATCATAAGAAATTATCGTAAAACACTCAAAAGAAGATGCTATTTTAATTTTTAAAGACAAGGAAGAAAAGTAGTAGTACCTGTAAAACAACAAGTGGATATGAAGAGATTTTGGTAGAATAATCAACAGCAGGAACGAGCTTCCGAAACTCCAAGCATGGAGTAAAATCTTTGAAATAATCAATTTCAAAATCAGTCTCAGCCTCCACAAACAAAACTCCTTCACCGTTGCATTTGATCTCAATTCTGCCATTTTCATCGGTTCCCAATCTTCCAGCAGCTGGGTAAAATAACACAAGAGCTTTGCTCAGGGCTTCTTTCAGCACTCGAGCTTCCAACAAATTTGAAGAGTTATCACTATTTGGCTTGTAAAAATACACTGTTGGGAAGTGAATCCGAGCCACCAACAAATCCAAATTACAAATCCATAAACTTTTTCCCGGCGTCTCTTCTGCAGGCTGCACTAAACTTGACTGCTTTATTTTTATATTCATGATCTTGTCAAACACTTGCATTGCCATTGATTTTTTATTTATTTCTTGATGTATAAGCAATTAGACAAGGAAAAAAAGAGTTGTATGAAACCCTATTCACACAACAAAACCAAACTTCTTTTGATGTATTTTCAAAAATTATACTGCAAAAGCATCTGAAACTATATATATATATATATATATCAGGTCTCCCTGTACTCGGATCAGACTTATCAATCAATTGCTAAGTCGCTAGCCACGAGAGGCTTAATGTGAACACACGAGAAAATATAAAGCAATAGTATTTTGTAGTGCGTCCGCACCTGAAAATTATATATATATCAAGCGGACTTAGGTACGGATAATGCGGATATTTTATCGTCCATACAATAATAAAATAACGTTATTTTATTATTATTCGGACGATAAAACGTCCGCATTAGGCTTGACAATTAAGCTCGTATCAGGTCGGTCTAGACTAGCAGAGCTTTAGCGCGACCTTAAGAAAAAGGCATGATGAGACTTTTTCATTAAAGGGTCGGATAATAGCTTTTTTTTAAAAAAAAACATCAACTCGGCCCTTTATAATATATACTTTTTAAAAATATATATATATGTTGAAAGAATTATATGTTTGTAGTTTAGAATTATTTATTATTATTATTGTTTAATATACTAGTGTAGTGTTTCTATGGTTTATTATTGTCTTTAAGTTTGTTTAAATTATATTAGTATTACTTGTTACTTTTTTTAAATATTTAAAACTTATATTAATATATTTTACATGGCGTAAATTTTTGAAAAATTCATTTTATAATGAAGTTACGTAATTTTTTTAAAAAATATTATTGTTTAGTTAATAATTTTTTAAAAATTTAAGATCAATTTAACCCAAATCCGACCTAATATCAAGCGGGTTAAGGCCGAGCCGGCCATCTAATAAATGACCAAGCCCTGGTACCTACCTCCCGTGTACTGAAATTGTAGATACTAGATAAGGGAGATCTCATATTTTCAGTTTAAAAATGACACCTTATAAGTTGATAAATTAGTCTGTTATCTATTTCAAGAGAACAAAAATAAAAGTTGTGACTTCAAATTAACGTACTTATATTTTTTACTCATATATATGACATGTGTTAAATAAAATTATTTATCTCTAATGTTTATCATTTTTATTGTTTATAAGGTCTTTAATTTAATTTAATTTAATTTTTTTGAAAAAAAAAAGTCTTTAATTTTTAATATCTTTTGTTAAGCGGGTTGGTTGTATAAATGTACAAAAAAGACAAGTATTTAACAGTTTTAAGTAAAATATTGCATTATAAGATTCTCTCTTACATCTTAATAAGGATTATATATACATACATATAAAGAAGTATAAAGTAGACTTATAAAATTAGGATTTAACGTTTGTATCTCAAATGATGCATTCAAATGATGGATTTTTATTGGTGCCACTTCAGTTTAAGTCAACTTTTTAGATGTATTATTATTCAAATATTTAATTAGTTAAATTGTATAATTTATATTTTAAGTAATATGCCATTTAATATACGTTATTATTTTTTAATAAGTAGTGTAAGATTAATTAAAATAAATTCTCAAATGATGTATAGTTGGCTTAACTCTCTTATCATGAATGTAAGATATGTCATGAGTTCATATTTTATGGATAAGTTTATATAAAAAAAGGTGCCCCTTGTTTTTACGTCTTAAGTTTGAATATGACTTATTCTAAGACATTTATAATTTGTGAGTTGTTTGTTTGTTTGTTTTTTTTTTTTTAAATACCGATTATTTCAAGATATTTCTCTCAATATTAAAAGTTAGAATTTATGAATTTTATCTGAAGTCTGAAACCTTAATAGACTATTTAATTTTAAAATCTCAAATTTACTCTTTATAATTTATTTATTTCCTAAGTATAGTTAAATATAATTTTATTCTATTGTTATTGTTGATTTTTGTACCCTAAATCATTCGTCAAGCAAATCAATCGATCAATCAAGAAGTAAGATTTTACCATGGTTCGCCGGAAAAATTCCCGACTACATCCACGTTGAACTCCGGAACAAGGAGCTCGCTGCACTAATCAATTTCAAGATTACACAAGAATCTTGAATCCGTTTACAATTGTAATTTCCCCAAACTCACAATAAACCCTAATCTCTAAAAGTGTCAATCTCTCAAATTCTCAATTGAAGATTACACTAACTTGGACTAGGAAATAAGCTTAACACTTAGCCAAATAATATGAGAAAATTATGTGTAAACAATTAATGAAAAACTTTAACTAATTCTCAACCTAAGCACCCTTTATATATGATTGGCAAATAGAAGTAATTGGGACAACGATAAGGATTGCGCCACGTGTCCCTTATCTAACGGATGATAAGACTTCACATTTTACAATCTCCACCTTGAAGCCCAAAAAACATCCATCACTCCCAATCATACACAAGGACACAATAAGGCCAAGATAGCACATCAAACTCACCTACTTCCATCATCGATCATGTCGGCTGCAAGGTCAGCCAACCCCCACATGCAACAGCTTCATGCAGTGGGAGAGTTTGGCAGCAGTCACTATTTTTGTCCCCATGTCAGATGGGTTGTCTTCAGTTGGAACCTTCTTAATCTCAATCTTACCACTTGAGATAATTTCCCGCACAAAATGATACTTCACATCCACATGCTTGGTTCTCTCATGATGTACTGGATTCTTGTTCAAATGTATTGCACTCTGACTGTCAGAATACACAACTGTCTTACCCTGCAGCTGTTGTATTTCGGTTAAGATATCCTGAAGCCAAATTGATTCATTGAACACATCAGTTATGGCTATATACTCCGCTTCGGTAGTTGAGAGTGTGACCAACGGTTGCAGGCTTGACTTCCAGCTGATGCAATTTCCACCAAGTGTGAAATAGTAAGCTGTGGTTGACTTTCTCGAGTCTCTGTCACCTGCAAAATCAGAATCAACATACCCTACCAAATCTAAAGCGTTAGATTTGTTAAAACATAAGTCATAATCAATAGTAGTATTCAAGTATCTTAACAACCATTGTAAAGCAATTAGACATAAACCTACTCAATAAAGATACAGCATAAGACAAGTCAGGTCTAGTACTAATCATGGCATACATCACAGAACCAATAACATTTGCATAAGGTATATTTTCCATTTTTATCATCTCAGACCTATTAGTAGGACTTTGTGACTTAGACAAAATAAAGTGACTCGCAAGAGGTTGACTAACCGGCTTACAACCACTTACACCAAATCTACATGCTACATTTTGCAAATATGTGGACTGATGTATTTTAAGACAATTCTTACATCTATCTCTATCAATGGTCATACCTAGAATTCTTTTTGCACTACCTAGGTCTTTCATGTCAAACTCACTATTCAACTGCTTTTTAAGTTTGTTAATAGCATTCATTGATTCAGAGATTAGAAGCATGTCATCAACATACAACAACAAATACACATGACATTTTTCATCAAGCATGAAATAGAAGCAACTTTCATATTTACTCCTTATGAATCCAATACAAAGCACAAATGTATCAAATCTTTTATACCATTGCCTAGGTGACTGTTTAAGACCATATAAGGATTTATTAAGTAGACAAACATACTCATGATGATTTTTATCTATAAAACATGCAAGCTGAGACATATAAATTTTCACTTTTAATTCCCCATGTAGAAAAGCAGTTTTCACATCTAATTGTTCCAATTCAAGATTATACTGCACTACTAGAGCTAACATCATTCTAATAGTTTTAAATTCAACTACAGGTGAGAAAATTTCATTATAGTCTATCCCTTCCCGTTGGGTAAATCATTTTGCTACAAGTCTGGCCTTAAACCTAACAGGGTCACTAGGCAGTAGTCCTTCTTTTACCTTAAACAACCACTTACACTCAACCAACTTCTGATTTTTAGGTTTAGGAACTAAAGTCCAAGTTTGGTTTTTCCTAAGAGAAGACATATCCTCTTCCATAACCGCTTCCCATTCAAGTTTATGGGTAGACTTTAATGCCTCTCCTAAGCTAGCAGGCTCAACCCCATTAATTTCATGACTTGATATTAATGCACATAAATACAAATCATTAGTTGAGTAATCATACCTGGTAGGAGGCCTTACCTGCCTCCTACTTCTGTCTCTCGCTAGCTGGTAGTTGGCCAATGTGTCTTGTGGTGTTTCATCATGCTGCTCAGTTTGATCCAGTTGATCTATTGTGTCCTCTTCAATTTGTTCTTATATCTCTGCTACTTCATTTCTGTTTTCCTTCAGGTTATTCCTCCTGGGCTGGGTGTCCTCAGATGTCTTTGTGCCTGACATGTCACCAACTTGATCAGTGGTCCTTGATGTCCCTGGCTCCACCTGCATCTGAGCTCCACCTGCAAGATCAAAATCTGCTAGATCCTTTTCTAAGGCACATGCATTCTTGTTAGTAGATTTACAAGGAAAACAAAGTTCATTGAATATAACATCCCGACTAACTATGACTTTGACTCCAGGTGACTCCATTTCCCATAACCTATACCCCTTTGTCCCTTATTGATATCCTAGGAAAACACACTTGATAGACCTCGGTTCAAGTTTACCTACTGACTGGTGAGCATAAGCTTCACAGCCAAACACTCTAAGGTGGGCAAGCTTATGAGCCATACCAGACCAGATTTCTTCTGAGCTCTTAAACTGAACGGAACTATTAGGGCTAGGTTAATCAAATAAGTAGCAGTATTGATGGCTTCACCCCAAAAGGTCCTCGGAAGTTCGGAAGAGAATAAAATGCATCTTATCTTTTCTAATATGGTTCTATTCATTCTTTCCGCAACTCCATTCTGTTGAGGGGTGTTTCTAACAGTCATATGTCTTAGGATACCCTCACTAGTACAGTATTGATCAAACTCAGTATTACAAAATTCTAAGCCATTATCAGTTCTCAAGACTTTTACTTTGTTACTAGTTTGATTTTCTACCAATACTTTCCATTCTTTAAATTTAGTCAAAGTTTCATCCTTTGATTTTAGTAAGAATGTCCATACATTCCTATTGTAGTCATCAACAATAGAGAGGAAATATTTCTTACCCCCATGAGTCTGGACCTTTGCTGGTCCCCACAGATCACAATGTAGATACTCCAGACTCGCCTTAGACAAATGAATTCCAGTTGGGAAGCTCTGTCTGTGTTGTTTGCCCAACACACAGATCTCACAAAACTCAAGTGGCTTCAACTGGTCCTTTCCAAATTGTCCATGCTTGCTGAGTACCTGCATTCCTTTCTGGCCTATATGGCCAAGTCTTAAGTGCCATATATTAGTCATATCAACATTAGAAGTTAAAGCAGAAATGAGTTTATCCGAGAATACATGTTGGCCATTTAGAACATACAAACCATTTTTTTATACCAGTTAGGATTAGTTTATTACCCTTAGATATGTGCATGTTTCCTTTGTGTGCTTTATATGTGAAACCTAATTCATCTAGTGTTCCTAGTGATATCAGGTTTCGTTTCAAGTCAGGTACATATCTAACGTCAGTAAGTATCCTAACTTTAACATCATGAAGTTTAAGTGTTATGTCCCCAACTCCCTGTATCCTACAAGTATTGTCATTACCCATATACACAGTGCCTTGGTCAGAATTTCTAAAGTTGACAAACCAGTCCCTATACGGACTCATGTGAAAGAAACACCCGGAGTCCAGAATCCATTCTCTACTAATGTGATCACTAGACACAGTCAATGCCTCATTTTTCTGTTCCCCAATGAACTTATAACAGTTCCGTTTAAGGTGTCTCATCTTCCCACAATGATAGCACTTCTTGTCACTATTCTTATTCTTGTCCTGTTTATTCTTGCTCTTCCCTTTAGGTTCTTGGTTATTAGTCTGATGATTATTCGAACCATTATATTTCCTTTCATTTTTTCCTTTCACGAATAAGTTCGCTCCTCCTCTCCTACTGGTTCTAAGTTCTAGCTCTCTAGCCCTTATATCAGATATCACCAAGTCTAGCCTAGGTACAACTCCTGTGTACTGTAGAGAGTTCTTAACGACACTATATTCTTCAGGCAGTGCATTTAATAGAATCATAGCTTCGCTAGAGTCTCCTAGGGCTTGGTCAGTTCCTTTAAGGATTTGAGTCATTTTCGTGAATTCATCTAAATTATCATCTATCGAATTATTAGTATCCATCTTGTAATTAAACAAATTTCCCTTTAAGAACACTAAATTTGGAGCAGAAACAACAGAATAAAGAGATTCGAGTTTACCCCAGAGTTGAATGGCCGTATCCATTTCATCAACCTTTCTGATGACCGAGTCTCCCAAGTGGAGGAAGATCAAGTTGTACGCCTCTTCCAGGATTTCGTCATTTGCTTCCTTTTCCATCTTTGGCCACTTTTCTGGATCCGGTTCCAACACCAAAACCACCTTATGGTGAGAAAGCAAAACCCTCATTTTCTTATTCCAAGTGGTGAAATCTCCTTTTCCGTCAAATATTCCAATGTCGAGTCTCATAGTCGACATTTTACTTCCTTTTACAGTAATCACCCGATGACAATTCCGCAATCACCCTCGGCAATTACTCCCCAATCCAGCCCAACCAGAATCGACAATTTCTCACACAAACAACTTCAACATAACTTAATTTCCCAAACAACAACAAAGCCCCCAATCACCCAATTACACAGAATCTTAATCACTCAGTAACTAATGATCTTAACCACCCAGACCTACAGTTTCCAACGCTTAAACTCTTTTTGCAAATTGCAACACAGTGCCTCTCATCCCTTCTTTTTCCAATCGGTAACTCCTGACCTTGCACGTAATCGGCAGTGGCTTGTTCTTGGCTGTATGCGTTTTAGGGTTTTGTGTTAGGCCCACCAAGAAAAGACTGATCTTCGGTCTTGCTCTCTGATCTTGTTCTTGTGGCTGATTCGTTCAGTCTTGTTCTGTAAACGGCAATGGAATTTTACGAATTTTTTGTCGCCCTGCGTATTCTTTTTGCCGTTTCTCCAATTGACAGATTAGGGTTTTGGTCAGTATTGAACTTTCGTCTTCTTATGTTCTTGATTGGTGTCTAATGGTTCTGTTTCTTGATCTCGGCTGTGAGTCTTCAATTCGTCGATATCTGTAATCTTCAATTGACAAAAGATTAGGGGTTTTTGCATTTGCCGAATGACGAAGGGCTGAGTCTTGGGCTTTTTCTTTGATCTTCTCGACTGATCAATCTTTTTCCCTTCGGCCCACTAGATTTTTCTTTTCAAAAAATAGCTCTGATACCAATTGTTGATTTTTGTACCCTAAATCATTCGTCAAGCAAATCAATCGATCAATCAAGAAGCTAGATTTTACCGTGGTTCGACGGAAAAAATCTCGACTACATCCACGTTGAACTCCGGAACAAGGAGCTCGCTGCACTAATCAATTTCAAGATTACACAAGAATCTTGAATCCGTTTACAAATTGTAATTTCCCCAAACTCACAATAAACCCTAATCTCTAAAAGTTTCAATCTCTCAAATTCTCAATTGAAGATTACACTAACTTGGACTAGGAAATAGGCTTAACACTTAGCCAAATAATAGGATAAAACTATGTGTAAACAATTAATGAAAAACTTTAACTAATTCTCAACCTAAGCACCATTTATATATGATTGGCAAATAGAAGTAATTGGGACAACGGCAAGGATTGTGCCACGTGTCCCTTATCCAACGGATGATAAGACTTCACATTTTACAGTTATTATTAATATTAATATTGCATGTATACATACACATATATATAGTTTTTTTTTAAAAAAAAAAATCACGTATAAAATAATATTATATATATCAAATAAAGTAATTATGTTATATATTTATGTATTAAATTATTAGGGTGTTATAAAGTTTAAAACGTGTGATATATGATCGTTATTTATAAATTAAATAATTAAAAAAGTAATATCAAAATATTTTAGTATATATAAATAGGATAAATGGTCGTTATGAATTTAAGCAAAAATAAAATGCATCAACCGTGTAAAACTTGTACACTATAAATTATAAAATGGCACATCAAACCGGGCCAAACTTTTGTTGAATTTGTGATGATATATTTATCTATAACTGGACCACAGGTGGCGGGTTTCTCATGATATGTGATTATCTATTTGTCGTGATTATTAAATAGAAATTGTTGATTCTGTTTTGATTTCATGATATATATATATATATATATATTTAATATTTATGTTTAAATTGTTTGTTTTATAAGAATTAGCATTAATCCTAGAATTGGAAGATATTAATTTATACTATCATGTAGGGTTTTCGTAAATTATTTAGGATGAATAGTTTAATCTCTACTGAACTAAAAATTATATTATGTGCCGGGTGGATATGTCATCTCTCTCACAGCTGGAGGGTCACATAACTGTGTAGGGCCCGCCTGCTGTGAGAGAGATGACATATACACCCGACACATGATATACCACCTCCTACTGAGCACTTTGTTTTTGCTTGTCCTTCATGTTTATAAAATTTAATTTAAAATTAGCAAGCGTCCAATATTTAATTTTTTTAACCCATTGGCTATTGCATGGAAAAATCTACATATAATATATATTTTCAATTGTAAAATGATTATAAATCAGCCTCCACCATAATTGTCAGGGACAGCTGTATGTATGAATTGTAACGTTTTAAACCTGGGTCTCGGAATATGGCTTTGTTTCAGTACGAACAGCGGTCTGTCTGCATCATTGAAAATGTCTCTCTTTTGTTTTTGTTTTTTTGAAAAAGAACTAACTATATAATATTCAACCAAATTAGAAAAGATATAAAACCGGGAAAATAAATCCTTCTAGAAGTCAGAGACCTGGCTATTACTTTCATTACACGCTCTCCCCATTTGAATTGGAGTTAATTGCGTTCTGAATATCCACTATAATCCAGCCAACGTTCTTCATACTATAGGGTGAGCTAAATCAATTCCAGTTCTTATTCAACGTGTAATCAGAATTTACTTGAAAAAAATTATTTCCTAACCAAGTGAAATCATAATATATCAAATTAAATAGGGTATCATATTAATCAGTTCTAATTCAGTTTCGCGTGAAACCGAAACCTACTCTGAAAATATCAATTCCAATTCGAATGGAGAGCGTGTAATGAAAGTAATAGCCAGGTCTCTGACTTCTAGAAGGATTTATTTTCCCGGTTTTATATCTTTTCTAATTTGGTTGAATATTATATAGTTAGTTCTTTTTCAAAAACAAAAACAATGGTGTATTGTCGAGATTGAGTTGGCGAGAAAATGCCATATTTTATATCTGATTGTGCTATTCGAGTGCCGGGTCCCGGTGTTGTGCGGGCCCGCATATGTATGCATTGAGATAGCTTGTGAGCTTTTGTAATTCATTATATTGCGGGTCTGTATCCTCCCAACAAATATGAATTTGGGTACAAAGGCTTGAGCATGGCTGACTTACAAGGGGCGTGTCCTTTGGTAAGTGCCGCACGAGCCTTTTTTCCGTTAAGGAAAAAATTGGCCCATGACAGAGGGCATGGTGAATCTCCTTGAAAATATTCATGCGCCTTGCCAATACATATGTAAATGAATTTTTATGACTATGTCTTTATCACGCCAATGCTGTAAAGGTATAGCTGATAGGATTTTATTTATGCCGATATAACATATTTAATATGAGATAAATTCAAGTGAAAATGTAAACTCTAAATGTGCCAAAGTTGTAATGCCTATATTAGTATCTTGAATTTATCATCGACAAGTTAATCTTCAATTCGCCTCATTCTTATTGTACCAAAACTGTGAGAATGAGACACTATATATGACCAAAATAAGGAATTACAGTGAGTGCGATTGATAATGAGTTATTTACCTATGAATATACGTAAGTTAGAATGTGTCAAATGTGAATATTCATACTATGAAATTTAATTTAATTATTAATTTTTTTGTATTCTATTTGAGGATTATAATTTTACTTAAAGAAATATGAAATATTATTATATTAAAAATCCATGATCCTAAATAGTGACTAATATACTTAACAAATACGATTTTTAATAAATTTGTAAGAAAAAACATTTCAATTGAAAATTTAAAAAAAATATATTTACAAAAGTCCATAAATATGAACCCAGATCCCAAGAACCTCAATCAAAGGGCCTGACTTCATAAAATAGCTTCTTCTTTTTTGTTTGAAGGGCATTAAATAGCATTGATATTTGATACATCTAAAATTCAAACTTGTTGAAATTTCACCGCGTATAATTGAAATATTGAATGCACAAGTGCACTTTTTCATTTCACATTTAGTAATTCCACATGTTGACTGGTGAAAATATCTAAAATTATTATTAATTTATTTAAAAAAGCAACATCCCATTAAAGCTATAAATAGCAGAAATACAAAACCAAATCACAAATTAAGAATTATAAAAAAACAAACCCACATAATCCCCAACTACTTAGCTCAATTATAAGGCAACAAAATTCATTCGAATACAAGCTTTATTGAAATAAGAAAAGAGACTAGTACATTTGGGATTTCCCTTCACAATATAAAATTACGAAGGAAATGCAACAAACTTATTGCAAGTCGTAAAGTAACTTCTTGAAGAGTTGCATGTGATCAGCCTCTAATCGGACGATCAATAACAAGCCACCATCATTGTTTGGACCCGGTAACATATAAACTGTTCCTTCATACACAATATTCGCCGGCCCCATATATATGGGACGCCCCCATCCGAAATCTGCATCATAAACAGGCAACCGAATCCAGCTGTTAATATTAAGATTTGGACTTCGGAAAGTGCTTGCTCCTCGGATAAGTGATGTTAAATCAGATTGCAATTCTAGATAATCAAGAGCCGATTTTAAATACTCATCGTTCATTTGTTTCAATGCTATCCGAATTCTCTCCACACTCTTCACCAACGGTTCTGATTGGAGATCACCTGATGTGGCGATCGGTGTAGTCGTAAAGAGTACATTACCGAAATATCCAATTGGAAGTGCAGGATTCAATCTAGACCGTCCATCAGTCACTATATATAACTTGGTTGCTTGATTATCAGAGAGATTACGCGCCTTGCACGCGCAACGCCATATATGTGCTGCCAATATCTCATATGTGCTGAACTTGGTTGTTTCATCATCTTTCTTTGATTTGGCCTTTAGGATGTGCAGTTGTTCAAATGTGATATTAAATATAGATGTTGAAATATCTTCAAATATTGAGGGCGGCGAGGGAGGATTATTCAGAAAAGGAGGAGGGTCATATTCAATGTGATGGAATTTCGGAGAAGGCAAAATATTCCGATCACGAAGTAAGGTCCGATCAAGAAATGGTGGGGTGATAGTTGTTGTGCCACGAGCAATACTCGCCCATGCGCTGATGAAATGGAGTGCTGAGGCACCATCCGCTAAAGTATGATGAAACCCCACCCCAAGAGCAGCTCCCCCACATTTAAAATGTGTCACCTATATAATTAATACCATTAACTTCAAATTATTAAATGTTAAACATGCAATTTTTTTTTAGACAAACCTTCAATCTTTGATATTGCTTTCATATTAATTATTGATAAAAAAAAAAACATAAAATTCAGCAAAATACCAAATTACCCCCAAATTAAATTGAAAATACCTAAGAAAAATATCTTTCAACTGAAATAATTAAACTAGCATTTAAAACGCAAAAAAAAAAAAAAAAAAAAAAAAAAAAAACCTTAAAAAAAAAAGCATGGACCTGTAAAATATGTATGAATTGCTGCTTTATCCTATTTTCTTTCTATTCAACATCATAAGAAATTATCGTAAAACACTCAAAAGAAGATGCTATTTTAATTTTTAACGACAAGGAAGAAAAGTAGTAGTACCTGTAAAACAACAAGTGGATATGAAGAGATTTTGGTAGAATAATCAACAGCAGGAATGAGCTTCCGAAACTCCAAGCATGGAGTAAAATCTTTGAAATCATCAATTTCAAAATCAGTCTCAGCCTCCACAAACAAAACTCCTTCACCGTTGCATTTGATCTCAATTCTGCCATTTTCATCGGTTCCCAATCTTCCAGCAGCTGGGTAAAATAACACAAGAGCTTTGCTCAGGGCTTCTTTCAGCACTCGAGCTTCCAACAAATTTGAAGAGTGATCACTATTTGGCTTGTAAAAATACACTGTTGGGAAGTGAATCCGAGCCACCAACAAATCCAAATTACAAATCCATAAACTTTTTCCCGGCGTCTCTTCTGCAGGCTGCACTAAACTTGACTGTTTTATTTTTATATTCATGATCTTGTCAAACGCCTGCACTTCCTTTGACGCATAAGCAATTGGAGGGACAAAAAAACTATACTGCAAAAGCCTCTTAAGCTATCACGTATATAAATATCAGCAAGAATAAAATATATATATATTATATAATAAAGGAGAATGATATTTGAGGAAAGATAGTGTATCCAACTGTTCTATTTATGTGGTTGAATTGACGGCTCATATCATTTTATTGATAATTAGAGGAAATAGAGTCAATTGATTAATGGAAATGGTCAAAAAATTTCAAATTTTCAAATTAAAAAATAAAAATTTAAAATAAAATGATTTAATTAAAAATAAAATCATTTAATTATGTAACAATGTACCGTAGGCACGGGTAAAAACTAGTGTGTATATATATATATATATATATATATATATATGAGCACGTACGTTAGTTTGAAGCCACAGCTTTTATTTTTTGTTTTCTGAAATTGATAAAAAGTCTAATTTATCAACTTGTAGTTTTAGGATGCCCTTTTAAGCTTGAAATATGAGATCTCCCTTCATAAAGAACTTTCTTGAACCGGAGTTAGGTAAAGCCCACTAATTAAAACATGACACGTGTTACAAAAAATATATATATATATATTTAAACATTTTCATTATTTATTTATAAGGTCTTTAATTTTTAATGAAAGACCTACATGGCTACATGAGCATAACCTTTCAAAAAAAAAAAAAAAAGTAGTGATACAGGTAAATTATGTGTAGGATGATTCTATAATTATAAATTTAAATCAATCGGACATAGCTCTTGTGCATAAAAAGAATATTTAATTAAATTAAAATTTTAATTTAAAATTATTGTTTAACGGTGATTTTATATTAAATGAATAATAACCTATCATTATTATAAAAAAAAAAAACGTTAACACTTTTGATGTGTCATAAATTTAGTGTTGGTTCTTGATTGTATGTATAAAAGAGATACGTATCCAACAGTTTTAAAGTACATCTATCATTAGTGTTTTAAGATTTTCTCTCATTTATCTTAATAAGTATTAATAATATATATATCTATATAATAAAGTAGAATGGTGTTTGAGGAAAGAGAGTGTATTCAACGGCTCTTTTTATGTGGCTTAATTGATGTCTCAAATCATTTCATTGGTAATTGGAGAAAAGAGAGTGAATTGATTGATGGAAATGGTCAAAAATTTTCAAATTAAAAAATAGAAAGTTAAAATAAAATCATTTAATTAAAAAATAAAATCATTTAATTCTGTAACACCGTGCCGTAGGCACGGCCAAATAATGTAACATCGTGCCTACAGCACGGGCATCATTTAATTAAAAAATAAAATCATTTAATTCTGTAACACCGTGCCGTAGGCACGAGCAAATACTGTAACATCGTGTCATAGGCACGGGCCAAATACTGTAACACCGTGCCGTAGGCACATGCAAAAACTAGTATATATATAAAAACCATAACAATACACATAAAATTTGGATTGAAAATTTGTAACTCAATTGATATTGCCGTTGATGTGTAATTTTATTATTGGGCTTGTGATAGTTAATTATTGACATGTAAAATTAATCACATAATCATATTCCATTAAATTAAACATACAAAAATAAAATAAAAAACATAAAAAAAAAAAAAGTATTACTTTTTTTCAACTTCTCAATTCTCATCTGTAACTACGAATACAGCATTCACATAGCAAGTTCACTTGTATCAGCCCAACGCAATCAATGACATGCCGACGAATTTACAGTTAATTAATTTTTTTTTTTTTGCGTCTTCAAGTGTACAAAAATAAAAGGAGTAAATTTTAAATCGTATATTGATATATATTTTGATTCCAAACTATATAGGTTTGGTCTATTTTAAGATTTCTTCTAGTAGTTGCTTCTAGGATTCATTTTTTTTTTTTTTTTTTTGAAATCGTTGGAAATCCCGCCACCAAACCACCCATTATGGGCCGCGGCGCAGGTAAAACCCCCGGCTGTCCCAGGCTCTTACAAGAAGTTACACCCCCTGAATTCGAACTCAGAACCTCAAGGTGAAATTATGTACCTTCTAGGATTCATTTCGTTCGTTCATGAATCATTCAACTCATGTGGAAAGTGGAAACTAAACAAAAAATGTATGGGCCACCATTTGGAATCTTATTCGGTATTGTTTTTCAGCCATCAATTTTCATTTTTTTCACAAATGAAAAAATGGAAAAAAGGGAAGAAAAATAAATGCATGGGCCACCATTTGTTGTTTTTTCCAGTGCATCGAAATATCTGCATATAAATATTTTCACCAAATTTACTTGAAAATACTATTAAATCACCCTCTGCTCCGGCTCCGCCGATAGCTTCACGGACAGCTGATGCATGCCGTACGATTGAACAGCTGTATCCTGTATGCATCATTATCATTAGTTTTTTTTTTCTTCTGTCAATAAACATGTTAAAGGTAGAAAAATTACACGCGTTGTCCGTCTTTATATTTTTATTTTTGTGTCTTTTATATTAAATTAAAAGATTTCTTATTAGAAAATTACCAAATATAACACAACAGGAAGGAAGAACCAAGAATAATTTTTTCTGCAATTTTTTTTTAGCGGTCGTGAAGTAATGAAAGGAGAGAGCGTGTACCAAAACTGAGTCCCCAAGGGATGTGGCTTGGTGGTTTAGGATCCAAGATCTCACATTGAGATTCTGGATTCGAATCCAGATGGTGCACTTCTTGTAAGAGCCTGAAACAGTCGGTGTTTTTACATGCACCACGACCCAAAATGGATGGTTTGGTGGCGGGATTTCCATCGTTTCCCAAAAAAAAAAAAAAAAAAAAAAAAACAAGTGTACCAAACTGCTCACAAGAAAAATGACTGTAGCATTAAAGTTGAGATCTAAACCTAATACATACGCCAATGATAGATATGCCCTGTCAGTCAATTATGTCAATTTAGCTGCCCTAAGATTAGGGGTGAGCATCGGTTCCGGTTCTATCCGGAACCGGATCAATTTTTTGGGTTTGGAATCGGAACCGGTTATAATCGGGTAGATTCTGGTTCCAAATATGAATGAACCGATTTTATCCGGGTAGGTTCCGGTTCCAAAATAGTCGGAACCGGAACTGGACCATGGAACCGGTTTATATATGTGTTTGTAATAGGAAAATGACTGAAGCATTAAAGTTGAGATCTAAACCTAATACATACGCCAATGATAGATATGCCCTGTCAGTCAATTATGTCAATTTAGCTGCCCTAAGATTAGGGGTGAGCATCGGTTCCGGTTCTACCCGGAACCGGTTGGAACCGGATCAATTTTTTGGGTTTGGAACCGGAGCCGGTTATAATCGGGTAGATTCTGGTTCCAAATATGAATGAACCGATTTTATCTGGGTAGGTTCCGGTTCCAAAATAATCGGAACCGGAACTGGACCATGGAACCGGTTTATATATGTGTTTGTAATAGGCTCATTTTCTAATTTTAAGCGTCTCTGTTGCTTTGAATTCTTTTTTGTCCTAGAAAATGTTGATGAAACAGCATAAGTGCATGTCTTTGTGAACTGTGTGATTGGTTTTGAGGGGGTCATTAGTTTATAAAAGGACTTGCAGCCAGCTGAGCTTCTGTCTTAATTGCTTGATGTAACTAATACTGCTTGCTTTCACAACTTTTAGTTATGTATCATTATCTTACAGAATGCAGCTAGCTTGCAACAGTTGATTGGTAATATATTATGTAGAGTATTTATCACTCAACTTTGTATTCAGATAACCATAAATAAGTGTTAATGTATAATCCATTATAGTAGTAAACTAGTAGTTTTATCTTTCTAAACTCTTGCTTTAGCAATATAATTTTCATTAAAATATTTTAAAATAGGGTAATTCGGAACCGAATCGGAACCGGATTGAAACCGAATAATAGGGTACCCTGTTTAAATGGGTAGGTTCCGGTTCCACTTAGTGCGGAATCGAATTTTTCCGGGTAGGTTCCGGTTCTATGCGGAACCGGAACCGGAACCGGTTTTGCTCACCCGTACCTAAGATTTAATATACTACGAATCATAATTACAGATGATAAATATTAGATATGGACACGGATCCAATTGTGCATGAATATGAGTCTCGAATCATAATTATTTTGGTGGATTGGATTAAAAAAAGGGTTATGCTAACGAGTGCCCTTAGGGCACTCGTTAAAAATCCAATTAAGGAAAGTTTTGATATCATTTTTATGGGAAATGAAAAAAATTGTCAAATCATTAATGACTTTTTTCATTTTTCCTATCAAAACTTTCCTTAAATGGATTCTTAACGAATACCCTAAGGGCACTCGTTAGCATTTCCCTTAAAAAAATATCTAGATAGATTATACACAATCCAAATATGAGTAGATAAATTTAAATATATTTATAATTCATTATTTTCCCCAGACTCTTATTCGTCCGATAAGTTTTATTAAAATACTTGAAAATCAAATCGACTACTTCATTAGTGGGAAAAAAAAACTCAAAGATGTTGATACAAGTCTTTGACCCAAGCAGTCGATATCTTAGAGATATCAAATCCATGATATCAAATTTTGAAATATATCGAGTAGTAAGGATTTGACATAACTGTGATCTCACACTCGATAATGAATATAAATATCGAAAGGAATGAGATGATATGTTTGAAGTATATTCTAATATGTTCATATGTTTTCTCACTCAATTCATCGACTATGGATCATGGTGATGAACACTAAAAAATATACATTTAATAAAGAGAAAGTAATCAATTACACTTGTGAAATAACACATTTGTGAAATATTAATTAAATTGATGTTTTATATATTTTATTGTGATTTTTATTTATTATGTAGGTAAAATACTGCTTTTGAAGCTCAATATAAAAAATGAATATGAAATCTGAATTTCATGACCCAAAAAAAACGTGACAGCTGGATTTAAATCAGACTTGGAAAACATTTACTATGTTTAGAATGACAACAAAATGAATTTATAATATATTTAAGCACACATGTATTTTATTATTATTATTTATATAAAATATATTATTTTCAAAGTATTGCAAGAACTGTCGTCTTTGTTATTGTACGGGCCAAATTTGGTCCAAGGGTAACTTCGACCTTTCGTTTCGGGCCCACTACTGGATGCACCCCATAACCAAACCCCAAAGGCTTAATACAGGCCCAGGCCCAATGATTTTCAACACCTGTGACCAAATGATCATCCAATGTCCAGTCCACTTAATGCTCGGTCTCATAAATGAGAACCAGCCGTTCCAGCCTACAAACGGGCAGAAGCACTAAATGCTCCTCATGAAGTCGATCGTAATTGATTCCCAACGAACACGTAATCAAAGAGCAGTAAATGCATATGCACCCTTAAAGGCATGTATATAAACGAAGAGTATACAAGAGGAATGATGATCCAATTTCTAGCGCTCCTACTCACAGCTCTGGGACTTTCACAAAAGTCACCATACCTGCTATCTACCGCCCTCACGGCGCCCTACGAAGCTCAAGGTAGTATCTTACTTTGACCTTCCTTCTACTACTGTCTTTGTTCATTTACTGACTTGGGCGTCAGAGTGCCCCCGGCACCCACCACACCGGTGGGCAGTACTCCCCGCTCACTCTACATCTTTGTTCTGCAGGATCGCTAGTGCCTCATCCTCACGAAATCTCGATTGTAGACCTTGGGCGAAAACCAGCGTCTACAATTTGGCTCCCACCGTGGGGCCCTAGCGATTCATAGCGTGCAAAGATCTTTCTATCTACAATCCTTGCAAACACTCATGCTATTATGGCGTCACGTAACGGGCAAACACCAGATCCCATTAATCCACCATCAACCATCCACTTAATCACCAGAAAAGCCACCATGATTCACCAGCCGACCGATCACAACAATTTACCTCCTCCACGGTAAGGAAATACAAGAATTGGAAAAAGTGATTCTCTCTAGCCTACCCGGTGTCGGACTGCCAGTGAACCAACACTTAGATCATTCTACACATTTCCACCAGTCGACCAGAGAATATCCTCATAAACCACAGCCATACTCCAATCAACCAATAAACTAT
The DNA here is from genome assembly GCA_019454045.1 of Zanthoxylum bungeanum. Classification (NCBI taxonomy): domain Eukaryota; kingdom Viridiplantae; phylum Streptophyta; class Magnoliopsida; order Sapindales; family Rutaceae; genus Zanthoxylum; species Zanthoxylum bungeanum. Next base: position 157,841 of record SKCR01037251.1, read on the forward strand.
GAAGGAGGATTGCCAACACTTCCAGACTACGTGAAAGAAGTGTTATCTTCTTCAGACGACGTTGAGATGATCCTCATCTCCTCCAGAAGACATTAATAGATTGTCAATAATTTTAGACTCAATTAGTCCAGTCTCATGGACCTACATTGGGAACAAGGCATGTTCATTCAATGGAACCATTTTCCTTACCATTCACCTCATATGATGAAGCGATGCACTTGGCATAAGAAGATTGTCCCAATCGACAGTACCCGAATGAAGATTTGGCGAGGACATCCCGGTCAACATTACCAGGTATGACTTACACTTTTTAAGAATCTCCCAATCGACATTAGTAAAAGGGTGGGACTTATAATAGGTATCATAGTTTGGGACTTGTTATAGTTATCTCAGTCTATACTACACCATATAGCTTGAAAATTATTACGGGTGTCCCAGTCGACATCAATATGTGGCTTGAGACTTATAATAGATGTCATATTTGGTACCACCATTTATAAGAGTTGTTATGGTGTCCCAGTCGACACTGTAATTTACAACCTGATAATTGATAAAGGAATCACAGTCGACATTTACAAATGAGGCATAGGACTTGTTAGGGATGTCTCACTCGACATCAGTATATTGGAGGATGTCCTAATTGTCATTATCATATATATAGCTTGTCATTTGCTTGAGATTCCATTTGATACTTCCAGTATGAGGCGTGTCACTAGTTTGAGATCTCATTTCACATGAGATGGAAGAATTCCTAGCGAGATAGTTGAGGTACCATTCCACACGACGGTGAAAAAGTCACAGCTAAGGGTTCCACCCCACATATTAAGGAAGAACTATTAACTGGAGGTGGAAACACCACATGATACTACATATCAATCTCGGCTAAGAATGATTGTTCCAAATAAATATACATCTTGTGATAAATGAGTGGCCTATTCGACATTACATAATGTGGTCTCGGCTTAAGAGAGATGTTCCAAATGAAGATATATCATGGACACGCCAGATCCACCGCATCACCCACTCGAACTTCAGTGTCCTCCATTAGACTGAATTGAATTGTGCAAGAGCTAAAAGAGAACAACATGTCGTCTCACCATATGGACCAGCCCACAAACCTGTTCCATTATAATACATATCATTAAGCCCACCCGACAACAATCTAGCAGAGGCAAGGGGGCGACCAAGCTAAAAAAAAAAGGTTCTTAGCATGCTCAGAACGTGGAACCACGAAGTTTGCCGCGCAGAGAGTTACAATAAAGAGTCGACTAAGTATGGGTTTGTATATTCACTGCCGAGTCCGAAAAAGTTGTAGCCGAAGGCATTAATCTCCCAAGCACCCTCTTTGATTACACCTGAGACCTTTACCCCTTAAGGTCGGTTGAAAGAAAATGATGGGAAGAAAAGTGCCACGGAGACCGTAACTTTGCCACGCGAAGCGAACAACTCGGGCTTTTTGCACCTTGCCACTGGCAGTAGTCGAATCGCTCGTAGAGTAGCTTGTTGTTTGAACCCGCCTTCGATTTGAACGAGAGCCAGGAAACGGTGTCGGAAGGGAGAAGCGAGTTTGTTATTGGCGGGTATTGAGAGCTTTCTAAAGATCCATTGTGCCTTCAAAGAATCCAAGCAACACAGAGAGTGCGCACAAAGGTCAAATGAAGACCTAACTTCAGGTGGCAATATCACTCGACGGTTCACCGAAAGAAATAGCAAAATTCAACATCGATTCAGCTTGTTCATGTGGTGCTGGAAGACTTTGTGGTTGATCAGCTTCTGGATTTACTCCGCATGTAGACTGGGCAAAATCGGTGTATGGGGCCGTCGGGCTCACGAGCAGGAAGATCCAAGAATTCTTGGCATCTCAGATTACTATTTCTTGAGGTCGTGGTTCTATGATTGAGGTATTTTCCCAGTTTGGTCTTGCTCAACTTTCGGACTCTTGGATTTTGGTTTGGGTGGTTCTTGGACCAGTGTACGCCTGATCCATTCGAGATGGCTTCAATTTGGTTTTATATGGAGGCTCCTTCTAGTGACCCATACTTAGTATGGTTGAAAGAAACAATACTGCCTTATGATGCTAAAGTAAAATGGGCGGTAGAATTTCCCTAGTAGCTTCAAAGTTTTTATGGAATTTTGGGGATCCATCAATTTCCAGCCTGCTATGGGACTGACTGATCAGCTTGAATGGAAGGGTAGTGGCACGAGAAAATTCACTATAGTTAGTGCTTGGGGCTTTTTATGACGTAAAGGGAGTCCAAACTCTCCTCACCGTTTATTGTGGTATTCGGGCCACATTCATAAATACTCATTTATCCTGTGGCTAGCCTCATTGGAAAGGTTAACAACAATGGACAGACCGGTGGTCTCAGCAAGGACTTCCATTCGCTGGCCTTCGCTGGACCGGCAAAACCTTATTCAATGGGCAGTAGTAGTAAACTTAAAGAGGAAAAATGATTTGAGGAATGTTCCAACCAGACTAACTCTAGCAGCAGTCGTGTATTACATTCGGTTTGAAAAAATAAGAGGGTTTTGATAAAAGCTCAGAGTAGTGGAGGAAATTTATTCCACTGTTAGGTGTAGATTGAATTTTCTTCAATCTCATCAAATCTTCCCTGTTTCAATTAGGCAAACCGAGGGCTTATGCTGTTTTTGGCAAAGAATTACGGTTTTACTAGCTTCAGAATGAAGCTGGGTTGTCTCTCCCTGACGGCATTTGGTGTCTTCACTGCACCAATCGATATGGGTATGTTTTTTGTGGACGCTCCTCTTGCAAAAACTCGATATGGGTTTGTTTTTTGTGTTTTGCCTAGGACGCTACTCTTGCAAAATATTGGGACAATGGTCTTATGATGTTAGACTTGTGGCTCTACATGTGCTTTCTCGGTTCTGTGTGTCTTACGAGCTTATGGCCTTTTGAATTTATGATTCTTTGAGAAGGCTTCCATGGGCCTTGGCACTGATCTTGGACCCGGCTCAAAGGAGGTGAAATGCTTAGTGGGCTACTATCTGATTCATTCAAACGAAATGGTTGAGGGTTGCTCATGGGCTGGGCTTGGAGTTGGGAGTCCGGTTTCTTTGTACGGTTTTCCATTTCGCTTGGTGGTTTTCATTGTATTGACAGCTTGTCTGTTGTTCGTTCATGCGTCATTTGGGGTATGGTTGAGCCAATGGTTTTAGTTTGGGGCTTACTTCTTTATTCTAAGCTCTGGGCTTGTTCTGGGTATTGGCGTTCGGTTAATCCAACCATCTTCTTCATTTAAGGATGCCATTTCAAAATTCTCTTTCATGGCCACTTCCTCATACATTTTAGAGATAACTTATACTTCAGCACCTTGAACATCCTCAGTAGATTCAAAGACAACAGTGCACTTCTGGACGACCTCATTTGGGATTATTCCTTGTGAACCACACAGGCTTTCTTCATTTACAAAGCTTCCATCATTCGGACCCATTCACGAATGATAGCAGCATTTGCAGCAGCAACAATCCGGGAGATAAAAGAATAAACTTTTCCTCAACTATTAATAGAGTTACATGTCTCAGCCGACATGCACTTTATATGTCAGGTACTAATATTTTCCCCACTGACATACCAAATATGCGGCTCGCAAGCATTGTCATACAATCCAGTTCATGGACCTTCCTCCGGTCCACACGACATGTAGCCTCGGTTTGGTCCCTCTTTGATATCAAACAGGTGAATGCCTTCATGGCCTTCATCGGGCCCAATCGACGGGATCACCTCCCAAGAGACTCCCAATAGAATCAAATGTAAGTTCTTTGACCTTCCTCTGGTCCGATCGATATGTAGCCTCGGTTTGGTCCCTCCTCGATACCAAACAAGCTTATATATTCCTGGATTCATCAAGTCCAGTCGACTGGGGACAACCCCCATAGACTCATGTCGAGTCAAAATTATAGACATGAACTACTCATGTCGTATGACATATATTCCTGGCTTCATCAAGTCCAGTCGACCGAGGACAACCCCCATAGACTCATGTCGAGTCAAAGTTGTAGACATGGATTACACATGTCGTATGACTTATATCTTCATGGACTCATCAATTCTAGTCGACCGGGGACATCCCCCATAGACTCATGTCGAGTCAAAGTTGTAGACATGGATTACACATGTCGTATGACTTATATCTTCCTGCACTCATCAAGTCCAGTCGATCGGGGACATCCCCCATAGACTCATGTCGAGTCAAAGTTGTAGACATGGATTACACATGTCGTATGACTTATATCTTCCTGGACTCATCAAGTCAGTCGACCGGGGACATCCCCCATAGACTCATGTCGAGTCAAAGTTGTAGACATGGATTACACATGTCGTATGACTTATATCTTCCTGGACTCATCAAGTCCAGTCGACCGGGGACATCCCCCATAGACTCATGTCGAGTCAAAGTTGTAGACATGGATTACACATGTCGTATGACTTATATCTTCCTGGACTCATCAAATCCAGTCGACCGGGGACATCCCCCATAGACTCATGTCGAGTCAAAGTTGTAGACATGAATTACACATGTCGTATAACTTATATCTTTCTGGACTCATCAAGTTCAGTCGACCGGGGACATCCCCCATAGACTCATGTCGAGTAAAAGTTGTAGACATGGATTACACATGTCGTATGACTTATATCTTCATGGACTCATCAAATCCAGTCGACCGGGGACATCCCCCATAGACTCATGTCGAGTCAAAGTTGAAGACATGGATTACACATGTCGTATGACTTATATCTTCCTGGACTCATCAAGTCCAGTCGACCGGGGTAGACCCGGCCGGCGGTTCGGTTCCGGTTCGGAACCGAACCGAACCGGTTAAATCCGGTTCGGTTCCGGTTCCACACTTAAGTGGAACCGGAAAGTCGAACCGAACGGTTCGGTTCCGGTTTGGTTCGGTTCATTTTTTTTAATTAATTAAAATAAAAAAATGAGAGGAGTCAAATCATTAAATAAAAAAAATTTATTAATTAAAAAAATGAGATTAAATTTATAAATAAAAAAAATTATTACATTGAAGAGCTTGAGCTTAAATTTTTTAAAATTTAAGTTGCCTACGTATCCTCCAAGGGTGAGAGGAATCAAAGCTCACGTAGTTCCATTACAAGTTTAAGACATATCCCCTTTGTAAATTATAATTTTACATTTATCAATCATCATTATCAGTTGATCCTTCGGCTCCGGGTCCGCAGCTTCCGCTTGCACTTGTTGCAGAAGCATTATCGAACAAATCTTCAAAATCATCGGGGGCATCTTCTTGTTGTCTCAGATCAGCTCGAGTCCAATCATCCACACAAGCTGTTGCTTCTAGAGTGCTTGGATGTAATGAAGATCGTCTAGCTTCCAATATATTACCTCCCAAGCTGAAGGCTTGCTCAACCGCAACGGTGGAAATAGGTGCTGCCAATATCTCTTTAGCAATAATAGATAAAACATGATATATATTTTGATGCAGGTTCCACCATTCAAGGATTTTAAAATTTTTACTGCATAAACTTTCATTAGAAAACTCAAAATTTGTAGATAAATAATTATCTAATTCAGGGTTATTAGTGGTTGTCGTATCCCTAGATTTTTTATTTCGTTGTAATAACCAACGATCCCCTGCGCTAAGTCTTGGTTGAATTACCGGTTCGCTACTACTAGACTGACCTATTGTTCCTAAGTTATATCTTACAATATAATCATTAAATAAAATAATTAAATCACTTTTTAAATTCGTCATTATGCTCGTAATATCAATGTCATCTAATATTCCTAAATAACCATAGTAAGCTTGTAAACCACCATTCAAACCTTCTAATTTAAATCTAGGATCAAAAACAGCAGCAATAAGATAAAGTAAAGGAATTTCTCTAAAATAATTCAACCATTTTACCTTCATAACAGTAATGGCTTCGAGCAAAACAATATCATTAGGGTCGTCACTGTCAACATGTTCATCGAGAGTGCCAACAATATTCAAACTCTCAAGAAGAAATAAATGTGCAGTGGGATAATAAACACTGCTAAAAACTAAAGTAGCATCATTAAAAACTCTTAAAATATCTAAAATTCTTTCACAAATATCCCATTGACTAGGATAAAGTGTGATATTTTGAACATGTTGAGAAAAAAAAACTACATAATGCATCTTTGTATTGAAGTGCTTGACATAAAAGAAAATAAGTAGAATTCCAACGTGTTGGAACATCTCTAGAAAATTTAATCGGTTTAATACCATTTATTTTACAAAACTTGGTCCATTCCCTCCTAACTTGAGAATATGACCAAATACAGTTAAGTGCCGTTTTAATAGGATCAAGGAAAGGAGATAATAATTTTAGACCGTCTTGCACACATAAGTTTAGGACATGACATGTACAACGAATATGAAAAAATCGACCCCCTAAATTTGGTTGACATATTTCTTTTAAATCATTGATGGATGCAGTATTTGCAGATGCATTATCAAATCCAATTGTTAAAATTTTTTCTCCTAAACCATATTCATCAAAAATTACCTTCATCATTCTATAAATATTATGTGCAGTATGTTGGTCATCAAAAACTCTAAATGCAATGAGTCGTTTTTGCATGGTAAATGATGCATCAATCCAATGACAAGTCACACCCATGTATGAGTGTGTTTGCCAATGGTCACTCCAAATATCAGAACATATAGAAATACGACCTTTCATTTCTTTAAATATTTCATTTAAAATAATTTTACCATCTTTATATAATTTGAAAATATGACGTTTTGTTGTGTTTCGAGTCATTCTACATGCAGCAGGGTTTAAAGCATTATGCACGTAATTAGTAAAATGAAGTTTTTCACCAAAGCTTAAAGAAAGATGTGCCATACATGTTAATTTCGCAATTCTTCTCTATTTTTTGCATCAGAATATTTAAATAAATCTACACTACTCGTACATCTACTAGATGATGCGTACCTGGCCATTTGAGTCTGCGTCGTATCAATGCCAAATTCAACCGGATGATGTTTCTCCATGTGCTTGATCATATTTCCGTATCCACCAGAAAATTTATAGATAACCCCACAATAGTTGCAAATTGCTCGTTGTGAACCATCGTCTAGGCGTTCCAAATTAAAATGAATTTTGAAAATATCGGAGGACCGAGCCTTAACTTCTCTTCTCCGTGATTGTGCACTGACACTGGGGCCGCTCTCTTGGGTCGGCATATTTGACATTATGTTCTCGGATGAGCTTGCCATTTGAATAATTGCGATGCGAATGCCGAATGTGATAACAAATTAATTAACAACTAAAATAAGAGAATTGTATTGAAGTAAGATTGAGAATAAGAGATTTATAGAAAATGAGAGAGTTCAGAAATTGGTGTGATGAAATTATGAAAAATGAATCCTATTTATAGAATTTTAGAATTTTTTTGATACCAAAAATGCCCCTAAATATAACCGTTTTATTACCGTTATTAGGGGTACATTAGTAATTTTTATTTTATATAATAAAAAAAAATTTATAATTTTTTTTTTATTTTTTTTTTTGGCAGGGAGCCAAACGGCTCCCTGCATCCCCCAACGGCAGTAGCCGTTGGGGGAATAACTAATAAGGCCCCCAACGGCTACTAGCCGTTGGGGGCCTTAGGGTTCATGTTGGAACCCTACGGTTCCAACAGGAACCCGACGGTTCCAACCGGAACCGTCCGAACGGTGGAACCGTACGGTTCCACCGGTTCGGACCGGTTCGAGTTGGGGTGGAACCCCAACCGAACCGGTCCCATTCCGGTTCGGTTCCGGAACCGGAACCGAAACCGGTTGGAACCGGAACCTTCCGGTTCCGAACCGGAACCGTGGCCGGGTCTAGACCGGGGACATCCCCCATAGACTCATGTCGGGTCAAAGTTGTAGACATGGATTACACATGTCGTAAGACTTATATCTTCCTGGACTCATCAAGTCCAGTCAACCGGGGACATCCCCCATAGACTCATGTCGAGTCAAAGTTGTAGACATGGATTACACGTGTCGTATGACTTATATCTTCCTGGACTCATCAAGTCCAGTCGGCCGGGGACATCCCCCATGGACTCACGTCGAGTCAAGTCGTAGACATAGACTTCCTACAGTCCATACGACAATGTCGTGTGAAACAACTCCTAAACCTTCATCTGGTTCAGTCGACCGGGGACATCCCCCTTAGACTCATGTCAAGTCAAGTTGTAGACATATATTACACATGTCGTATGGCATATATGCTGACCTTCATCTGGTTCAGTCGACTGGGCACTTCCCCAATGACTCTTGTAGAGTCAAGTTCATGATATTGACCTTCCTCTAGCTCGTTCGACTGGACACATCCACGATGGATCTTGTAGAGTCAAGTTCATTACTTGACATTCGTTTGGTTCGATCAATAAGCATCACCAAAGCTCATGTACACCTTCATCATATGGTCTCGACACGCGCGTCAAATACTCTCCAAGCCAATGACCCATTGACTTAGAGAGTAGGGGACAAACTGTACGGGCCAAATTTGGTCCAATGGTAACTTCGACCTTTCGTTTCGGGCCCACTACTGGATGCACCCCATAACCAAACCCCAAAGGCGTAATACAGGCCCAGGCCCAATGATTTTCAACACATGTGACCAAAGGATCATCCAATGTCCAGTCCACTTAATGCTCAGTCTCATAAATGAGAACCAGCCGTTCCAGCCTACAAACGAGCAGAAGCACTAAATGCTCCTCATGAAGTCGATCGTAATTGATTCCCAACGAACACGTAATCAAAGAGTAGTAAATGCATATGCACCCTTAAAGGCATGTATATAAACGAAGAGTATACAAGAGGAAGGGGGATCCAATTTCTAGCGCTCCTATTCACAGCTCTGGGACTTTCACAAAAGTCACCATACCTGCTATCTACCGCCCTCACGGCACCCTACGAATCTCAAGGTAGTATCTTACTCTGACCTTCCTTCTACTACTGTCTTTGTTCATTTACTGACTTGGGCGTCGGAGTGCCCCCGGCACCCACCACACCGGTGGGCAGTACTCCCGCTCACTCTACATCTTTGTTCTACATGATCGCTAATGCCTCATCCTCACGAAATCTCGATTGTAGATCTTGGGCGAAAACCAGCGTCTACAATTATCTATGTGCAAAACTGTGCCCAAGCTAGCTACCATTTCCCAAAACATTGTTGCAAGGTAGAACTTTCTCACAATAATTAGTGTTGAATTGAGTTTTATACTGAGGAATCTTAACCGAACGTTGCTATATTGAAAAATTTCCAATTCTTTCCTTTGATAGTTTGAAACAGTTTATTGTAAGGCAGCCATTATTCTTCTATTGTTCTTACTAACGAATCACACACTCAACTCTGATTCTTGTGTTTATTCCTCCTGAACAAAATATATATATATATATATATATATATAATGAGATTCATAAGCATTACAATAACTCCATTACTTTCATCATTGAGTTGTGACCATTTGTAGTTTATGTAGACTTGTAGTCTCCGTAACTTTTATTACCTTTCTCATTTTTTAATTTTCATTTTTATTTTTGGTCTATTGGTATATGAAGGCGTTACCAAAGTACTACTTGAATTAAATAATATAATATAAATAAATAAATATAAGCTCATGAACTTCAAGATGAGTTCTACCCATCAGCAGTGGTGGCGCCAACAAATTTATTTAGTATGGGTAAAATTTTATTTTCATAAAAATGGTAAAATTTATTCATTTTAGTAAGACAAAGTAAATCTACCTAATTAAAAAATCAGATTTTTTTTTTATATTAATTTATAAGACAGTTTAGCAAAATTTTAAATTGATAGGGGTAATAGCACCTACTGGTTTACAAGTGTCTCTGCCAATGACCTTGAATTTGTAATATGGATTCAATTTGTAAAAGAGAAATTATCACTTTCCAACTGATAAATAGTATAAGTATCGTTTACCACGAAAATTTTGAATTTGTTTTCTTTTCTACTTGCAGTTTAAAAATTATTTATTTTTTCACTTGGTAAAATGAAAAATTATACAAATTATCAAATTAATTTAGGAAAATTATATATTTTTCATATCATAAAAGTGAAAAAGTGAACATATTTGAAACTTCAGATGATGAAAGTGAGAATAATTTCAAAATTTGATGATAAATGATATTTACGTGGAAAAGTAATAACTTCTCTTTGTAAAATTTATCCGGTTGATATAAAAGATCTAGAGTTAAAATTTAGTTATTAAAAAATATTAGGAATATCTTCTCAAAAGTACTCTACGAGCAAACCCAATCATTGACTTATGACACTAGCTAGTAGTTACCGTAACTTTAACAATGTAAAAAAAGTTGAAAAGGCTTTAGGTTACACAATAAGTAATTTATATGATCAAAAGGGGCAAGAAAATGTTGATGCTGCAATTGAGAAGAAGCAGATATTGGCTGGTTTTGGTGTTGTGGTGAGAGATTAAAACGGCCATTTATTTGTTGTTTCAGTTAGCAGATTCATATTAACTACTAGAGAGGTTGAAGTTGCTGAAGCGGCAACTATTCACCGTTTCATACAGAATATTGATTGAGAATATAAATTAGTTTATAAATATTATTGTAAGAATATAAATTTAAACTAGCTTACGATTCTATGAATATAGTGCAGTTGGTTTAAGGAAAGGACAGCAACTGGAAAGAGATAAACGGGATAATCTTGAAATTCCAAAGCTCAAAGATCCAATCAACACTGAAACTGAAAAGTTGTAATGTTGTAGCTCAATTCAGAAGACCAAACAGGAAGGTGCCAGTGCTTGCTGGACTATTGAGGATAGACAAGTTACTTAAAATAATTGCAATAATGCTTATTAACTTCAATGATTGTTTTTAATAATCTAATCTCTTCCACTTTATGAGAAATGAAGAGTTGCACCGAAAGTAATTTTAAAATGTTGTGTTCATTTTAATAAAGTTTTTAGGAATCTTTTTTTAAAATGGAGAGTGAAACTTTATCACTGTTTTAAGTAAGATAAGAAATGAGGCTTAGTGGATGGAGGAGGTCCGCCTGCCAGTCTCAACCCAACCCGCCCGGCCCATTTCTGTCACGTTCTTCCATCAATTTTTTTGTCGAAGAAAAGCACATGATGTTGGCCTCAAATTGACAACCACAAAAAATATTTTTGTTGATGGTGTTTTTCGGGCACTATGTTATTTAAACAACACGACAGGGGTAAAAGGGGTAACTCCATTGATCGAGACCGTTAAAGCCGACCCGACAACTTGACGGTAAGAGGCCGAACACTTTATATTAATTGGCCGAGCACTTGAGATCGGATGACCGAGCATTATCAGATCGACAACAGCATTCTCAGTTCAAATGGCTATCATGACCGACCTCATGAAGACCGAGCACATGACGAGGCGTGCTCAGGAAGATAAAGCATCATATTCTTGCGGAAAAGGGATAAGTTGTCCTACTTTAATGGGGTAAAGTAATAACTTAATATCCTAATAGGATAAAGGAAGTAAATGTAGTTTTGATTAGGAATCCTTATGGGAAAATGGAATAGTTTTGACTATGAATCCTGGTAGAAAAAGGATACCATCTCCAATTGGGAATTCTTGTACAAATAGGAGTCTGATTTCTGTATTATTATAAATAGGAGGGTAGAGCATATGTAAAAGGCATCTGAAAATCATCATAAAAAGTGAGGGATCAGAATCATCAAGCTCTGATTTGTAAAAGCAAAGAAGAGACCCGATGAGCGAATTTGAGTAATAAAAAGTACCATTCTGTTCTTGTCCGTGGACGTAGGTCGGATCAAAAAATCCACCGAACCACGTTAAATCACCTCGTCTGATTGGCGTATTTTCTTGCTTTCCGCTAAGTTTGCTTTTGGTCCCCCATAACCAAACAAATTCACCGTTGAAGGAGGATTACCTCGGAGGTGATATTCCCATATTACCCCGAGACCAAAATCAGCCGTCAACAGTTGGCGCCGTCTGTGGGGAACTCAACAAAAAGCAACTCGCGTAATAAGACAAATGGCGGAAGGCGGAAACCAACAATCATCAGGGAGCTCGGCTGCAGACTGGATGGAAAAGATCGAGGAAAACCTTAGGAAGGAAAGGGAGGAAAACCAAACTCTACTAAAAACCATAGTAGACCGGTTGGAAAGGATGGAGGAAGCACGCGACGAAAAATTCGAGGCTGGGACTAGCCGGCGAAGGAGTGAGATAGCGGAAGGAAAGAGAATTGTTGATACAAGCGAAGACGACAGACCTCAAAGGAGGGAACCCTACAGGGTGAGATCCGTGGTAGTACAAAGGGATTCCCAAACCGAGGACACATGGGAGGAGGAAGATGACAAATCATCACCAGATCCCTCCTACGATAGCCCTCACAGTACCCGGAGGAGAGGAAAAGAACATACCGAAGAGGTGCGGGACGACGCCGACCCTGAGAAGCGCCGCTCCCAAGATAGCAGAAAGAAAAGAAACCTCAGAGGGCGGCATGGAACCAGGGACAGCGGTATGAAATCTTGGTTACGGGAGGAGCTGGTCAAATGGGGAGTATACCCCAACGCAACAGAGGGGATATCCAGGACGTCAAAAATGAGTCCCCCCTCACGGAGGAAATAAAATCGGAAAAATTCCCGAAGAGATTCAACATGCCGACCATGACATGGTACAAAGGCCATACCGACCCTAAGACCCACATTGAAAGTTTCACCCTGCTGATGGAAGTGCAAGGGGTAACAGGGGACGCCATCTGCAAAGTGTTCCCCCTAACTCTGGCCGGATCAGCCATTCTATGGTACAGGAGCTTAGCCCCAAGAAGCATCAGCAGCTTCACGCAACTGAAGAAGTCATTCATACGACACTTCAAGGGGGCTTGTGTCCCCAGAAAGACGATTGGAGAACTCCGGCTCATGAAGCAAGGAAACGATGAACCTCTGAAGATATTTATTGAAAGGTACCATAATATGGTACTCGAAGTCGGAGGGTATGAATCCCCTGAAGCCCTGGAAAGCTTGAAAGGAGCCTTGAGGGTCGGAAGACTATGGACCCACCTAAGGATCCAGGACACCCCGGACTACGCCACCGCCCTGGAGGTGGCCCGGAAGTTCGTTTTGTTAGAGAACGAAGAGAAAGTGTCCCGGAAAGGAAACAACATCAGGGATAGAACCACAATGGAGGGCGCCCAACGCCGAACAGAAAAAGAATCCAGAAGACCACCCCCGAAACACAAAGAATTCAAGCCACTGCACCGGGACAATCAGGAGAGAAGAGCGCCGACCCAAGTAAACCACGTGGTCAAGGAAGATGCATACATTCCCCTAAAAAAACCACTGGGACAAATTGTCATGGAGATCCAGGGGAAAGGCCTCTTAGTGGAACCCGACCAAAGGAGGTTCCCCCCGGACAGAAGGAACCAAAAGGCTTATTGCATACACCACAACTCCAGAGGACATGCAACGGACGGATGTAAAGATCTACGGGAACAAATGGAGGACCTGGCCCGGAACGGGTACCTGAACAAATACATTGACCACGAGGTTATGACGACCAGACAAAGAGCATGTGGCCGGCAATTCAACTGAAAAAGGGCAGTTTGTCCCCGAAACATGAATAAAAACTTTCTCTTTTCAAAAAAAAAAAAAAAAAAAAAAGAAGGGTTCTCGGCCACTTTCTTAAAACATAAATAGAAAGACCTACTCAAAAACCGGGGACAAACTTAGCACCTAAATACAAAAAGAAACGACCAAGCAATGAAGACTTGGGCAGCTCGGAGCTTGACCTTGCCCCACCGAGGTCATTCAGTTATCCGGCTCGGGATCGGGTTACGTCCCACCAAGTCATGCATATTGGTCTGGGGACGGGACATTCCCCCAGAGTCAAGTACCTCTTTCAGCTCGGGGTCGGGTTACGTCCCACCGAGTCATGCTCATTAGTCTGGGGACGGAACATTCCCCCAGATCCAAGTATCTCCCTAGCTCGGGGTCCTCAGGGACATACCCGATGTAATGGATCCGTGAGAAGCATAGCACAGGGAGGGATGATACCCCTGTGGCGATTGCTTACTCCAGTGTTACCGAACATAAGGAGGAACATGCCCTTAATGTGTCGAACACTCTTCTGATCCTCACCTGCCCGATGTAATGGATCCGTGGGAAAGCATAGCACGGGGGATAATGACACCCCCGTGACGATTGCTAACTCCAGTGATACCGGGCCTAAGGAGGAACATACCCTTAGTATCCCGGACACTCTTTGATCCATTCATCATCCGGATCCGCGAGAGACACAGCACGGGGATGCGTTATGCCCCTGTGGCGTGTGCCTGCTCCAGCGTGGTAAGGATGAGCCCTCATACAATACACAGGCTCCCCAGTGAACCGACGTGTAGAGGATGTGCCCTTACCATTTAAACGCTCTTCTGATCCGAATTCTGGTTCGCCGGGACACTGAATTGAAAGATTCAGAATTGTGTTTTGGAGGCCTCGGACAGGACGCCGTTTCGAGGCATCCGTGCTGTTGTTTACACTTGTGAAAAGTTTTACTTTGGGACAAGTGCTAAGTCACCCACACCTTTTGATTTTATCTTCGAAAGTTTTGTTTTTATTTTTTCGCTGGTCTGGCAGAGGGACGCCCATGCCAGATTCGGTAGGGCTTCAAAGGTTGATTCACTTCCCTTCTGAATAAGTCCCAGGGATTAATCGGCTCGGGGCTGGATTCGTTCCGCTGAGGCCTCTGGATTAATCGGCTCGGGGCTGGATTTCATTCCGCCGAAGACACTTGGTTATTCGGCTCGGGGTCGGGTTACGTCCCACCGAGCCAGCTCCTTTGGTTTGGGGACGTAACATTCCCCCAGGACCAAGTGATTTTTACAGCTCGGGGTCGGGCGATGTCCCACCGAGTCTGCCTTTGGACTGGGGACGTAACATTCCCCCAGGACCAAGTGATTTTTACAGCTCGGGGTCGGGCGATGTCCCACCGAGTCTGCCTTTGGACTGGGGACGTGACATTCCCCAGAGCCAAGTACCTCTTTCAGCTCGGGGTCGGGTTACGTCCCACCGAGTCAGCCCTTCGGACTGGGGACGTAACATTCCCCCAGGTCCAAGTGCCTTTCTCAGCTCGGGGTCGGGGTACGTCCCACCGAGTCAGTCTTTCGGACTGGGGACGTAACATTCCCCCAGGTCCAAGTGTCGTTCTCAGCTCGGGGTCGGGTTGCGTCCCACCGAGTCAGTCCTTCGGGCTGGGGACGTAACATTCCCCCAGGTCCAAGTACCTTTCTCAGCTCGGGGTCGGGGTACGTCCCACCGAGTCAGCCCTTCGGACTGGGGACGTAACATTCCCTCAGGTCCAAGTGCCTTTCACAGCTCGGGGTCGGGGTACGTCCCACCGAGTCAGCCCTTCGGACTGGGGACGTAACATTCCCTCAGGTCCAAGTGCCTTTCAGCTCGGGGTCGGGGTACGTCCCACCGAGTCAGCCTTTCGGACTGGGGACGTAACATTCCCTCAGGTCCAAGTGCCTTTCACAGCTCGGAATCGGGGTACGTCCCACCGAGTCAGCCCTTCGGACTGGGGACGTAACATTCCCTCAGGTCCAAGTGTCGTTCTCAGCTCGGGGTCGGGTTGCGTCCCACCGAGTCAGTCCTTCGGACTGGGGACGTAACATTCCCCCAGGCCCAAGCATCTCTCACAGCTCGAGACAGGATCACATGCCACCGAGCACATCATCGTTAGCTCAGAGGCAAAATTTTCTCCTCACAATCGAGATTGGATCAGTCAGGGGTCAGGACCCCCAAATCTCTGGTACAGATATTACAGAGGAGGAGTCATTTTTAGTTTGGACAACAAGAGGAACTTCATCTCCTGAGGGAACGACCCAAGTAAGCAATTTGCTTTGAGGTGGAGAATCATTCTGAATAGAGTCAGCATCTCCAATAACCGAGGATATGAAGATAGAAACAGAAGACTTAGTTGATGGCAAAGACAATTTCTCGGTGATTTCTGGAGCGACCACCAGCAAGGCGATCAGCACACCATCTTTTTTATAGTTCCCGGCATCAACTCACAAACTCGTTGTTACCGAGAACTAGGGGACAGATGTTGATGGTGTTTTTCGGGCACTATGTTATTTAAACAACACGACAGGGGTAAAAGGGGTAACTCCATTGATCGAGACCGTTAAAGCCGACCCGACAACTTGACGGTAAGAGGCCGAGCACTTTATATTAATTGGCCGAGCACTTGAGATCGGATGACCGAGCATTATCAGATCGACATCAGCATTCTCAGTTCAAATGGCTATCATGACCGACCTCATGAAGACCGAGCACATGACGAGGCGTGCTCAGGAAGATAAAGCATCCTATTCTTGCGGAAAAGGGATAAGTTGTCCTACTTTAATGGGGTAAAGTAATAACTTAATATCCTAATAGGATAAAGGAAGTAAATGTAGTTTTGATTAGGAATCCTTATGGGAAAATGGAATAGTTTTGACTAGGAATCCTGGTAGAAAAAGGAGACCATCTCCAATTGGGAATTCTTGTACAAATAGGAGTCTGATTTCTGTATTATTATAAATATGAGGGTAGAGCATATGTAAAAGGCATCTGAAAATCATCATAAAAAAGTGAGGGATCAGAATCATCAAGCTCTGATTTGTAAAAGCAAAGAAGAGACCCGAGGAGCGAATTTGAGTAATAAAAAGTACCATCCTGTTCTTGTCCGTGGACGTAGGTCGGATCAAAAAATCCACCGAACCACGTTAAATCACCTCGTCTGATTGGCGTATTTTCTTGCTTTCCGCTAAGTTTGCTTTTGGTCCCCCATAACCAAACAAATTCACCGTTGAAGGAGGATTACCTCGGAGGTGATATTCCCATATTACCCCGAGACCAAAATCAGCCGTCAACAATTTTTAAATGATTTTGAACCAGATCGATTAGGACATTCAACTACATATACTTTTTTTTTTTTTAATCGTCGAAACCTCATCACTAAATTATTCATTATGAACTTAAGTGGAGCAGGTAAAATCTCTGACTATCTCAGATTTTTATAAGAAATATACTCTCTGGATTCGAATCCAATATCTCAAGATGAGATCCCGAACCCTACACCAACAAGTGACACAACTACATGTATACTATAATGGATATATAAAATGGGAGACGTAAATTAATAAGACAAGAAAACTTACCTGCAACAATTGTCCCTCATCGCCCACTTGAACCACCACATGGTCCACGTCTCTATTTTATAACATCCTCCATCACTTTCTTAGTTTACAATTATTTCTCAAATATCAATATGTGGGAAGGGAAAAAATTTAGGACAAAAAATTAGGGGTGACAAAACGAATCAACGAATCGAATAAAATGTGATGGATTCGTATTCGATTCGTTTATTAAACGAATTCTAATATCAGGATTCGTATTCGATTCGTTTAATAAACGAATCGAATACGAATATTCGTTTATTCGTTTAGTCAATGATATTATTTAATAAATTATTTTACCACACTTGATTTACATTAATTCTTCATAAATATATA
This sequence comes from Zanthoxylum bungeanum, assembly GCA_019454045.1. Lineage (NCBI taxonomy): Eukaryota > Viridiplantae > Streptophyta > Magnoliopsida > Sapindales > Rutaceae > Zanthoxylum > Zanthoxylum bungeanum. Next base: position 175,395 of record SKCR01037251.1, read on the forward strand.
CATATGAAATATGTAATTTATTTATTTACTAAAAATATCTCACCAAATATCGAAAATATTATTTTTTTTTATGATAATTAGCTATAATTTCTCGAATCTTAATTGAAAATTAACAAGAACTAGTAAATAAAATAATAAAACGAATCCTAAATGAATAAACGAATCAATAAGCTTAAATTCGCATTCGATTCGTTTAATAAACGAATCTAATCGAATTGACCCATTTATTAAACGAATCTATTTTTTCAAACCCGTATTCGCTTTAAAGTGAATCGAATTGAACGAATAAACGAATCCTGACCCAAATTACTACCCTTACAAAAAAATGATATCCTAGCTAGTACCAAATAGCGCTATTCATGGAGTGAGATTCACAAGCAAATACAAAGATCCGAACCAAAAAAATTATGCTTATTTAATTTGATTTGAGATGAACAAAAATCCCCAGTGAATTAAGCCAAACGGAAATTACATTAAATCTCTTCACTGTTGGGAAGATTTCCCTTACATATTTATATTTTTCATTTACTATTTTAATTTTTTGTATTATCTATATATAGGTTGTTATACTGTAATTACAATTAGATTGAAATACAAAGATTACTCAACTCAATCTCTAACATAATTTCATATGATTTTTCCCCGGGTTATGTTAAACTTTATGCCATCGGCAACCACCACACCCGCACGTATCATCCACGCGTCGCTACCCCGTGTGTGTTGATCATGCGCCATCATTCTCCAGGCCAAATCAGCCAGCGATTTTAGTGCCGTTGAACTCATACTGCCACGCTCAGCCCGTTTCAGCCTCGCCGATTATGGTCTCTGTTGTCCAGATTTGGGATCTCACCGAATCCTCAAGCCCTCGTTTTTGGACGTTTCCTCTCGCCAGTGAGTCACAAGTCACCGCCGCCTCCAAACTGCTCCTCGGCCTTTGCTCGACCTTTATCCACCATCAACACTCCTCTTCCGTGGCTATCAGCGTCGTTCGAAGTCCTTTAGGGGTGTCTTTGTTAGATCTACCAAATTCTGCCTTTTTCTTCAATTTCATGAACTTTTGGGTCTATTCTCATATACCTCAAGGATATGTCAGTTAATTTCCAGATTTGGGGCAAATTTCTGGTTTTTTTTTTTTCAGAATTTTTGGGGCACTTTCATAATTTTCTTAAGTTTGTGATTTTTGTAAAATCTCAAATTTTACACAATTACAACATATTTTGTGGATTTTTTTTTTTTTGGTTGTCTCCTCCAGGATATTTTAAATTTCGACTATTTTATCCATAGAAAAATCTGATATCTCACAGTCTATTTAGCTTCTCACAATTATGTCCTATGAGTAGAGATGACAATAAGACCCGGACCGGGCCCGGGTCTGCATGGACCTGGACGACCCGGGTGATTCCGGGTCCGGAAAAAAAAAATAAAAAAAATAAATTAGATTATAATAAAAAAAATATAAAATAGTATGCATATATATATATATAAATAATAGAATATAATAAAAAATTAAAAAAATTGAAATAAAATTAATAAAATTGACAAAATATAAATACAAATATAAAATAATATAATATAATTAGAATTTAAAAAAAATAATCTGGGTAACCGGATCCGGAACGGGTAGACCCGGGTCCGGACCCGGAAATATTTACCCAGGTCCGGAACCGGACCCGGGGTAACAAAAATTCTTCCGGATCCGGATCCGGATTTTTCCATCCCTACCTATGAGCCCAAGCTATGTATAGCTTTCTCAAGAGCCGTAAACTCTAACACTATATTACCGGTACTCTCACTGAACCGGTCCAACACAAAAATGAGAGTAATGAGGATTTTGTTGATCGCATTGAAGATTGAGAAAACCAGAATAACAAGATTATTACCTGGTTTCGCAACTCATTTGACTTCACCATAAATCTCCAATTTGGTTGCTTCAACACAGTCAGGTCTTTATGGGATTTTCTTGCTCATCGCTATAGTGCTACTGATTTATCTCATCAGTATCAGTTGATTTGTAGCCTCCATCAAATGCGTCAGGAACCTGGCCAATCCATTACGGAATTTCATTCCCATATGTTATTTCTCTGGGATCAGTTGACTCTTTCCGAACCACAATGAAAGTACATTGGATCCCTTCCCTATTATAATTCCATATTTTAGGAAGATTTCATTCTTCATTATTATTGTACATATTTACATTTTCCTTTCATAATTTAGTTTTATGTATTGCCTATATTGAGATGATTTGAAACACACAGATTATTCAACTCAATCTCTAACGCATTGCATTGAAATCTTACAAGAAAATTATCAAATAGGTCTATAAGTTTTAATGAAATTTTAACCAAGTTCACAGTTTGTCATCATTTCATCAAGTGATATTGGACATATTTAATACAAATGAACAAACTGTACATAATAGCTAAGTAAGAGCAAGAGTTCAGGGTCCTCTAAGAACTTAAGCCATCTAGAGGACAAAGAAACCAAGTAGAAGAGATAAAGCAAGCACAGAAGAAACATGAAAGGAAGAAATATGACAATCTCGGATGGCTGCCGATGTTTTGCCGCGAGCACTAGTAATGATACCGCGGCCGCCGGCAGAAGCCCTTTTCTTCAAGAAAATTCTCAGCTTACGCGGCTGATCACCATGATGAAATGAGCTCAGTAATTGTCTCCCCTCTAGCAGCTGCTGCTTCTTGTTGTCTGGAGTCAAAGCACTTTCATCAGCTGAACTTGGAAGAGATTGAGATATTACGAGGAGTAAAAGGAGCAAAAAGCCTAATATATGACTCATCTTGGCCATGTTCGAAGTTCAAAGATATGATTGCAAAAGCTTGAAGTTAAATTACAGAAATGAAATGAAGAAATTTATATTCTGGAGCCTGAGTGGGACAGAGCCTAATGAAGCTGAAAGCCACCTATCAACTGACACGCTTTTTTAATTACTTTGATTATCTGAGTACGTATGCACACACAATTGATATCAGTATTTGAGTCGCCTTATATGACTTGATTTCTTTTGTTAATATATTTTGACTACGCGGGGGATTTGCAAGTGGAAAGATAAAGGGATACAAGTGGCGATAAAATCTTGCTTTTTAATTTCTTAATTGTAGGGAACAAATGGGATTGGACTGGTCAGAATAGTCATGAAAATTAGGCTATTTTAGGTAAATATTCATTAGTAGATATGGAATAATTATTTTAAAACTAAAAGCAAGAAACTGCAAATACTCTGGAATGTTTTTTTTTTTTTTTAATATAAAAAAATGATTTTCTATCTAAAATTGGGTCATATCTTATTTTCTTATATCGAATATTAAACAGGGGGGAAATGGAAAATAAAAAAGAGGAGGGATTATTCTCACCCTGTTGACACAAATCCTGTGGCAGCAGGAAAAGGAGAAGAAGATACGTCAAACGGTCAAAGCCACAATGAAATCAGAATCCAGCCATCATAATATCTAAGGCACGCGTCAGCTTTGACCCCGGCCTCGAAAATTCTTGTACAAGACGGATTGAAAATAACTACAATGCGTGTTATCAGATATTCTTTTCATCTAAGTATAGTTTCCATGAACCTGAGATTTATTATGATAATGGACTAAAAATAGCATTGAATAAATTTCTTGGAAGAAACTAGGATGATTTTATGAACCTTACGTGAAATTTGACAATAATTTTTCTTCGCCCCACGGACACTCTACGATATGATGCCAAGACTCAGTAAAGTTTCACTAGAAGTGTTGTGTTTTCCAGGCATGTGAGGCTATAGCCTATATTGCTCAGAAGAAGGAAATGTAAGGATGAAATTAAAGGAACAGCTTATCAAGGATATCACGGTTAAGTTTCTGGAGTGATGAAACCTGTCCGATTTGTTTGGCTAATAATCCGGTGACTCGATCCATGTATAGCACATAAAGCCCGTTTCTGCTTTCCAAAAGCTCTGCTGCTTTTCGAGCATGGAGTACTGATTTCACCCATTCTTCCAAAAGCACTGCAAAGTCAAATATTACATGTCATTTCAGAACCTTCATATATTTTTGGATTTGAGATTAACATTAATGTTTCATATAGTTGTGGTACTTACTGTTGTCAAAGGTTTCAGCACTTGACCAAGTTAATAAGTAGTCTGATATCAGAAACTCGATAAGCTGGATCCTGTCAATAAATCATATCAATTTGGTGTGCTAAAGAGAAATGTGCTCCAGATTTCGAAGATTATAAGTTGGATTTGGAATGCTTACAATAAAAACATGCAGCAATGCATGTTGGGGAAAGCATCATCAAATGGATCTGAGAAAAGCAAACTTTCTGCTAGTACAGAAATTCTTTGAGAAACTGACAAGATGACCCGCTGTCCAATATAGGGTTCAATTGCAAGCTCACGGATCACGTGCTGAATGCAGAACTGGGAATCACTATCAATGTTATCTGCCTCTGAGGCATCTCCTTGTAAACAAAAATTAAGAAAGTATAAGAAGTAACAACTAACAAGAACCTAATGGTAGCGTATCTATGGATGGATGTTACTGTAGGTAATCAGCAAATTTCCAAACTTTTTAATAACATGCATTTAAGGGGGAAATATGAACATTCCAAAACATTATCAGGAAGTATATACCATCATCTTTCAAGGAGGAACACATCCTTCTAACCAAACGCAAAATTAAGCTGCTGACTATTCCTTCAATGGATTCTAAGTTCTTTCCCGCTGATAATAGATTCCTCAATGATGCTTCAAGGCATATTATAAACAGGATTAGATGCTAAATAACAGGAAAAGTAAAGTTTCATTTAGAAACAGGCTGGAAACACGAACAAAATTTTCACACCATTTACCACAGTCACACTCATGAACAACAATAGAAACCCAAAAAACTGAAGCATAGACTTAAAGCATTACGATAATAACGCTTGGTCAATCAAATGAAATTATGAAACCCATTCTGAAATTCTCTTCTTCCTTTTTCCTGGCTGCCTTTTTTTTCCCTTTTTTTTTCCATTCAGTTCATAAAACGAGGAGATTGCCTGCTCAGACACACTGATCGGCAATAATATCTGTGTACAGCTTTAATCCCTGCTTTTCCTACCTAATATTTGCCCATGTAATTCCTTTAAACTTTTATCAATCAAACTCTGCAGTTGGCATAGGATGGAACATGAAACAAATAATACCTAATATAGATGAGATCATATGAATTTTTTTTAAATATTCTTTCTCTATCTGCATCCATAGATATTTCCTGCTAGGTGAAGAGCAGAAGCAGACAACCAATGTCATCTCACTGATAAGGGACAGAAACAAAACCAATTGAACAGAGTGCAGAGCAAGTGATGCAAAGATAATTTTGGTTCAATGATTAAAAAAGAACGACTGAACATACTACTGGCTCGGTTATAATGCTCCTAAAGTCTCCCATAACTCCAGTTTTCCAATAGCCAAACTTTGGCTTGGATTAATTTGGCATCATTCAATGCCAATAAGATATAAACCAAACTCCATTTCTAAACTCAAAATTTCAAAGCAATTTTAAAGCGCAAATAAGTGATACACTTCAAAGATTCCAAGTTACTGCATATCAAACACATATATAACATCTATGTATGTACAGATAACCTCAGAGCCAGAGATACTTGCAAAATCCAACACATTTTGTTCCTTGAAAAGCATTATACAGCAAGCTTTTGTCACGTACTCTTATAGTCTTATTTAAATTTCTATTATGTTAATTTTCAAAGGAAGACATGCCACAACAAAAATTACAAGCTATCATCATCTCACCTAGAATGAAGCCCACAGCTTGGTGTGACCAGTTTGCAAAATTAGCCTCTTCCAGCTTCAGAAATACAAGGCACTAAACAAAATTCACATGCAATACGAGAGTGACATAAGTAAGCTCATAAGAAACAGTCATTAAGTTCACTCTCACCGGAGAAACAGTATCACAAAGCTCCACAAGAAAATCAACCGAGGCCCTAAGCTGCTCCACCTCATCTTCAGTGTTTAAGCCTGCATTTATTAAGAACTTAGAAATCAAAATCGACGAACAACATATTTCCTTTAGAAACTTCACATGGATCCGGATCCTTTCTAAATCGAAACATTAAATTATCTTTATAATCATGGCAAAATCATAATGCATTGTTAAAACCGTGAGATTTTTTTATTCTAATTTACTGATTCCAAATCACAAGCCTGATAATACAAAATGATATTACACCTAATATAAAGCAACAAAATGCAACTCCCAATGCTTTTATTTTTCTCATAACTGAACACATCAACGTTTAATCAGAACAGAGACGCAATTAGCTCAATCAAATCCAAACTTTTCTTTTTTACCTGTAAAACGTCGTCGTTGAGTCGAATCACTATCTCTCCTCCTCCTTTCCTTTAGCCTCACTGCAAAATAAATAAATAAAACATGACAACAGCAACAAATTATAATGATGATGAACATGAAAACGGGAAAAAAAAAAATACATAAAATTGACCTTGTCTGAGGAATCTACGGCGAAGAACGTCATTGAATCGACGATCAGAACCATCACCAGCACCGTGAGGGTTCAATTTCCCCAAATTATCAAAGAAATAGCACTTGCAAGAAGCGCTCTGTGGGAATGGATCGTAATGTGATGAATCTATAAAAAGAAAGTAAAAAATCGCCAATTAAATAAAATCTCTAAAAAGAAATCAAATAAATCGAGGACCTTCAGCTTCTCGAAGATCTTCTCTGAGTCTGAGAACCTCTTGCTTTCGCTCCTTGGCCTGGAATCATAACAGAAACAGACACGTGTTAATCGGGCTTTGTTTGGTTACAGAGAGAGCGGAAATCGTGAGAAGTGATAAAGAGACCTTTCGCTTCCAGCGGAGAGCGTCCGATTCAGATGACGGAGCCTCGGAGTTTTGATTTCGGTTGTGGAGAATCTTTGATCGGAGAAGAGAAACGGCAACGGCGAGCTTTAGTGAGTCGTCGTTTTGTGATGTAGAGCTTGCGTTTTGGTGTTGGCTTGTAGACATTTTTAAATCCTTAGTTAAGACGCGGGAGAGTATTGAATTTTATTGTTATTTATACCAAGCTTCAATTTCACAGTCTGGAATACTCGTATATAATTAAGTTTATATTTAATCTTTACATATACATATGAAATTCAGAGATAATTTTCTTATAATATAAGATTTACTTGAGAAAATGCATCTTATAATTAAGTAGTTAGTAATTAGGAATATAATATAAAAAAAAAAATATTGATTATGTTATGTATGAATAAAAATGCATACAATGTTAGAAAAGTTCATATTATGGTCACAAAAAATAATAAATATTCTCCATTTTAATGAGTACAAATTAAAATTATTTAATTAATAAATTAGACTTTTTATTAATTTATAAAATAAATTTTAAAAAATATTTGGATCAATATGAGATAGAGGTGGCCACGGTTCGGTTCCGGTTCCACAAGTGTGGAACCGGATAATTCCGGTTCGGTTCCGGTTCCACACTTAAGTGGAACCGAAATCTTAACCGGAACCGGAACCGAACCGTTCGGTTCCAGTTAACTCCGGTTTTTTTTTAAAAAAAAAATTTTGAGATTTAAACATTAATTGGGGATTAGGATTCGGGTTGGAACCGTAGGGTCAGGGTAAGAACCCTAACTGAACCGGTCAGGTTCCGATTCGGTTCCAGAACCGTCTGGTTCCAACCAGTTCGGTTCCGGTTCCAAACCGGAACCTTGACCGGGTCTAATATGAGACAATTGCCCTACTGATCCGCGACGTCGCTGAGTCAAAATAACCAACTCGCTCACTCACCCAATAATGAATCTCATCTTAATATTTGGGTGAGATAGAATTAAAATGTAATCAACAATGTAAATTTATCATAGTAGTCTCTTTATTGTAAATATTAATATTTTCAATTCACATTTTAGAAGAAAGCTCATCTCTTATTATAAAATCAGCATGTTTTGTATTATAGATTTTATGGAATATAATGATCTAATCCCTAAGTGTCGACTTTTTTCTTTCTCCTCCAAAAATCCTTTACTTCAAGAATGACGAGACTGATAAAATTTCAGTAATTTTTATATTTTATAATATTGATAATGAAATTGTCTACAATAATTTAGGAATATGACAACAAGCACATTGATTGATATTATTATTATTTTATTATTATTATTATTATTATTATTATTATTATTGAAATTAGCCAAAGCCCAAAGTCAATGAAATACTTTCATTTATTATTTTTATTTTTTTATATATCATTATCTCTCATAATACTATCTAATGATATATGTCATATGACTCGATCCTAATTAACTTTTTATATATACTAGTTTTTGCCCGTGCCTACGGCACGGTATTACAGTATTTGGCCCGTGTCTACGGCACGGTGTTACAGTACTTTGTCCGTGCCTACGGCACGGTGTTACATAATTAAATGATTTTATTTTAACTTTCTATTTTTTTAATTTGAAAATTTGAAATTTTTTGACATTTTCCATCAATCAATTCACTCTCTTTCCTCCAATTACCAATGAAATGATCTGGGCCGTCAATTAAGCCACATAAAGATATCCGTTGGATACACTCTCTTTCCTCCAACACCATTTTAGTACAAATACTCCTTAAATGCTGTGAGAATTTGTGAAGAAAATGTGTATACACATTTGTTTGGTTTAGAACTTACAATGAGGGGCTTTTATATAGGCATTATACAACTACCATTTTAAATACACAACTACCGACTACACACTACACAACTACTAACTACACAACTAACATCCCCCTCAAACTCAAGGTGGTTTAAACGAAACCAAATTGAGTTTGGAAACAAGTGTTGTGTAACAGACATGAATAAAAGACTTGATGAATATATCGGTTATTTGATCATCGGAGCGTAAATACACATGTTTGGAGACAGAGACAGAGATAAGACCATGTGAGAATTTGTGAAGAAAATGTGTATCCACATTTGCTTGATTTAGAACTTACAATGAAAGGTCTTTATATAAGCATTATACAACTAGCATATTAAATACACAACAACGCAACTACCAACTACACACTACACAACTACTAACTACACAACTAACTACTCAACTAACAAATGCAATAAACGTTAAAAATTGGGTTAAACCCTTGAAGAAAATGAAAACAAAAAATACAAAATACCGAAAAAAAAAAAGACCACTTTCACCTTAACTGTTCATTTTGAAACCCCAAATACTTACATATATAAATATATATTGGAAACGTTGGTAATCCCGTTGTCAAATCACCTGACCAGAGCTTAAACGGAGTAGGTAAAATCATATACTGTATCAGGTTCTTATAAAAAATGCATCATCTGAACTCGAACGCATAATCTAACAACTAATTTATAAGTTTTTTGTTACCAAACCACACATATTGAACCCCAACCACTTATATTTCCCAAATATGATCAACATTTATTTGACAATTAAACCTTTTTTTCTTCACAAAAAAAAAAAGAGGCTGTAGTTTAAAAGCCACGCGTCATCAAACAACCCATCTGTTAACATCGTAAATATGTTTTGTAACCTTGTCCCAATAGGCGTGGCTTGATAATATATGGTTTAAGATCTCATCTTAAGGTCATGAATTCGAATTCAGAGAATACGTTTTTTTATAAGAGCCTAGGATAACAGAGGGTTTTACATGTTCCGCTTAAATTCGGAATGAGTAATTTGACGGCAGAATTTTCAACGATTCAAAAAAAAAAATATTTTGTAACCCTTTGCCTTATATACAAGTTTAAAACAATTAACACGGCTTGCTATAGTCTTTTATGCGTCAAAAAATCTATATTGCTTTTTCTTCTGAACAAACATGACTAGCATGAGCCGTAAATTGGCCTTTAGATGAGGTGAGAATAGAATTTAATTGGCTAGCATGAGCGGTACTGGGAAAATTTATCAAACATGTGGCAGATATGCTACAAACAATGGATATTGTGGGACAAAACTTGCCATTTTGGAGGGGTGGCAATTTGAATCAGGATTTATTTATTCATTCGATTCAATTTGATTTAAAGCAAATATTTATATGAAAAAATGAATTCGTTTGATAAATTGATCGATTCGATTCGTTTAATAAACGAATCGAATTCGAATTTGAGATTATCAATTCGTTTATTCGTTTAGAATTCGTTTATTAAACGAATCATAAACGAATTGAATCTGAATCCAATTCGTTTAGTATCCGTTTAATTATATTATAAATTTACCCTTAAAATTTTTGAACAAAAGTATTCAACAAGAAGGTTATTTTAGTAATTAACTACTTAAACCCAAATGTTTTGTATTTAATTTTGATTAAACGAATAACGAATCGAATATGAATATTCGTTATTAAACGAATACAAAATTCGATTCATTTAATTTTGTGTAACCGAATTAAATGCGAATATTCGTTTATTAAACGAATACTAATTTCGATTCGGTTCGTTTATTTTTATGTAAACGAATAAACCAATCTAATATGAATATTCGTTTATTAAACGAATCGAATCCGAATCCTGATATCATGATTCGTTTAATAAACTAACTGGATTCAAATTTAATACATTATGATTCGATTTGTTTAATATTCGACACGAATTCGATTCGTTCATTCGTTTTGTCACTCCAATAAATACTCTTTAAATACAAGAAACGTTAAAAATCCTTTAGGAATCAAGGGGCTTAAAATGTTGAAGAAAATAGAAACGCAAAATACCAAAAAAAAAAAAAAAAGCAAAATACAAAAAGTAATCACTTTCACATTATTATAATATAAATTCCAATATGAAACCCTAAATCACTTCAATTTGTTAGTGCCAATGTGCAGTTTAAAAAAAAATCGCTTTTAGACAATGGCGGTGAAGTGTTTGAAAAAGATAAACATGTGATGTCTTGCCTTGGTAATATTTAATATTATCAAAATATTATTTTAAAATTCATATTTATCAAATACATAAAATTAACTTTTTTCTTCACGATTAGTCAATTAGACCCCTTTTTTTTTTATTGGGCCGCCTAGAAACTGCTGTGGCCTGTGTGTGTATAATATATATATACAAGTTTAAACAAATAACACAGCTAGCTACAGAAACTAGAGCTTCTTCTTCTGAACAAACATTGCTAGCATGAGCTGTAAATTCGCCTTTACACGTATGTCTCTCATCGTTATCGTCATCCTCATCTTCTCTCACAACTCTCTCACAGCATCAGCTCATTTCAATGGCTTATCGCCATTCAGGAAAGCTCTTAGCCAGCAGCTTCGTGTTGACATGAAAAAAGCTTCTGGGGGCAGGGGCGGTGCACGTGGTGGCTTTCGCGGTGCACGTGGTGGCTTTGCAAGTACTCGTGGCCGCGGCAAATCGTCTTCGTCAGCTAACCCAACTGCTGAAATGGCTTCTTATCTTCACGTTGCTTCTGTCTTTGCTTGCTTTCTTTTCTTTGGTTTTTGATGTATAGCTTTAAAATGCAACCGTTTCTTCATTAGTGGCTAATCACTTTTTAATTGCATCACGGATCTATTCTCTCTCTCTCTCTATTAATAATTTCATCCAAAATAGGTAGATTTTTTTTCCCTGCTCAATTTTTTATAATATAAATTCAATCATTTAGAAATTCTTATCTATATCTATTATTAATCTCAACAATTTACAAAAAAGGACATTCGCTGCAAACCAAACTCAAAAAACAGCTATAGCTGAAATTGCAGACCATGGAATGATTCAGTAGTAAACGGGCAAAATACTTATGGGATTTTATGAAGTGAACAGTTTTACAATAAACTAAATTACTCCAGTCAAGAAAATAATAAAACAGAGATTCAAAAAAAGAAAAAACTAATCGAGTACAAAAAAACAGTAACAGGATCCCTACAAAAGGGCTACTCTTCTCAAGCAAATTTGGCAACATGATTAGCTGCACTCGAGAACAAAATCCATGGCAGTTTATAGTTTTGATTTCTTTCCTCAATAAACACAACTCTGACCTCGGGTAAAATATACAACTCCATAAAAATTACTTTTTTTTTTGGTTTTGTTTTGATTTTGGCGGCAGCTCCACCTTATCAAATGACACAAGTTACTTGCCTCGTGGACACTTGAGGT